>CAJVPS010000035.1:0-48450 GCA_910591765.1 Ambispora leptoticha | reverse complement strand
TGCTCTTTTAGGTAATAGTTAATTTGGTAAGATTTCTGAAAATATATCTTGAAATTTTCTTTTAATCTCTAATACTTTTGGTAAAAATGGCTTTTCTTTTATTTCTTCTTTGTCTTCAGATTGTTAAGATATATGATGAAGAATTCTATATCTACTAGTAGATTTATAATTTGTTATCTTGAAATATATATTAAATTATAGTTTAAGCCTGACTTAACTTCATTATTAGCTTGTACTTTTATTGTCTTGGATCTATAGATAAAGATTATGATATTATTTTTCCAGTCTATGGTTAGGTTGGTGTGAAATAATCAAGATTTACCTAGAATGAGATCATATTTTTGCAATTTTAATACTTGTACATCCATTTTATGTATTCTATAAGTATCTAATTTAAGCTTATCAATCTTTACCATAATAATAACTATTATCTTCTTGTCATCTGCGAGTTCAACTGTGACTAATGTAGTCTTTTGTAACTTAACTTTATTCTTTTGTATAAACTTTTCATTAACAAAGTTTCTTGATATATCACTATCTAGTAAAATCCATGCTGATTTGTCATTTACTTGGCCATTAAATTTTAGTAATCTTTCTCTGTTGTCTTCAAGATGAGTTAACTTAAATTCTTAAATAAAACTATCATTTTTGTAATTAAAAAATATAAATCAAATTATTAAATTTTTATTAATATTTTAAAAGAATTTAATAATATATAAAAGAATTTTTTTGAATTAACTAATTTTATAATTTTATTTATATTAATTATTATTTTTTATATAATTAAAATAATACTAAAAATTCTACTATTATTATTAAAATTATTAGTAAAAAAAGTTTAATAAAAAAATTTTATAATAAAATATATTATAATATAAACTAAATAAAGAGTTATTAAATTATGTATCTTTTTTAATATTTATATTATTAAATAAAATTTCTTTATATTTTGAAAATTATCAAAATTATTAAATATGACTAAGCTATTTATATTATAATAATAACTTTTTTGAATTATTATTTCTTAAATTTTATTATATAAATTTGATAATAAATAATTTAATTACTAAACTTTTAAATTTTAATTTCTTTATAACTTAATTTTTATGAAAATTTAAAATATATATTTATTAAATCTAAAATAACTAACTTACTTTTATAAATTAAAGTTTTAATATTATAAATTAATAATAAAATTTTTTTAAAAAGTATTACTTTATTTATTATTGAATTAAAGTATAATAAAAATAATAAAAAATAATATAAAAAGTTAATCTAAATTATTCTTTATTTAATATAAAAAAAGATTAAAATTTGAATGACTTTATTAAAGTAATTATTTTCTTTTGAGATATAGATATTTTTGCACCAGCCCATACAATAGAAAATAATAAATTTTATTATATACATATATTAAAAAAATAATTGAAATCCAAATTTAAAATTTAATATTTAATATTTCAACAGCTGGCTTATTAAATTATACTAAATTTTTGTTATTAGTATAAAATACTTAATTTTAATATAGTATTTTTGATTTTAAAAAGGTTTAAACCAAAAAAATTTTGTCCCTATTGTACTTGATATGAAAAATATATCGAAAAATTCTGAGAATATTTATTAAAATCTTGTACAAATCAATGGTCTTATTGGTGTTAGAGAAATGATTAATGTTAGCTAAAGCAATCGCTTGAATCAATCCAGCACTATCGATATTTATTATTACTCTTCAATCAAACTTTGGCATTTTGAACAATTCCTCCGGATCTTTTCCATACTTTTCGATATACTTTTCATGTTCCCTAATTTGATGCATGTACCCCGAAATTAACTCGTGTGCTCGAATGGCCAAGAGTGAATGATGCCCAGTATGTACGGCACCTCGGATCGCTGCTATTGCCACGTCGAAACGACTTGTGCCATTTGCCGTTAGCATCTTTAACAATGTTTGTTAAAGCGCATTAGTTAGTAAATTTTAGTTTATATATAATGCAAGAATTGTAATAAAAAAATTTGAGTCACCTTAAACGGAGTTGTTGTCGTTCCTTCTTCTTCGTATCCAAACTTAAAGAGAAAAAAGTTTAATAGAATATTCACGAATTCTGACAGATAAAAGAAATAAATACATTACCACGGTAAATCTATCAGTATGCGGGCGATCAAATATCAAGGATTTAATAACACTCGGATATCCATGAAAATTAAAGACGACCGGTTTATCATTCGTAAATAAGCTTTCAAAGGTGCTATGATCTAGTGCATGCGGATGAGTTCCTTCGTGGGGCAAAATCATCAAATCAGTAACATTTACAACGCGAACACGCAATTCTGGCGCATCCTTTCTTAATAAATGCGCCGCTGCAATCACTTCAAATGTTACTTCAACGCCGCACCCAACAAGAACGACGTCGGGATCTATTCCGGAATCGGTGGACGCGAATTGCCAGATTGATGCCCCAGCGATGCAATGAATTTCTGCTTCTTCGGGTGAGAGCCAAACTGGTGTTGGTTGCTTACTGCCAATCATGAGGTTGATGTAATTTTTTGCACGTAGACAATGAGCAAGGGTGCTTAAGAAACAGTTTGCATCTGGTGGAAGATAGACTCGGACTAAATATGCTATGAAATAAAATAAATATAGTAAATTAATGTTATTTTATGATCACTCGATTGCTCCTTTCATAAATGACAAAAAACAAAACCTTTCATATTAATAAGATTATTGAGAAATCCGGGATTTTGGTGTGAGAATCCATTATGCTCCTGTCGCCATAACGTGCTGGTCTCTATATAATTTATAGAACCATGCGGTTGTCGCCATGTGGTTGCCACTCCCATTTTCACAAATTTTGCGTATTGGATCATCATCGTTGCTTTTTAAAAATTGAAGTGTAAGATTTTCTCCATTTCTATTCGTACATTCAGTATCTACTTACTTATAATTCCTAGAAAAGTCTCGTAGGATGGGAACAACGAGACCCTTCCTTTTTATGTAAATTTAATTATTTAAGTGAAAATTTCTAGAAAGTCAAAATATTGAAATTCTAAAATAATATTACCTGTTAACGTATATCCTTGCATCCAGCCTTGACAGGTGTGTTCAGAAAGAATTTCAAGCACACGACCACCTTTATTCGCAGTTCTCGATGACCATTGGTAATTACGATTTGTCACTTCGAAAACGTGGTCTAGTTTGTTTGAAACTAATTCTAATAATTTTCATGGAAAAAGATAATAATCATTAAAAACATGAAAAAACTAAATATGGCATCGATTTTTAATTCATGGTTCATACCATCCGGCGAAAAAATTCGGAATCTTTTAAAATTTCTGCAATGAAAAAAGAACACCACATCTTAAATGTCAAAAAACGAGAATTCTTACGATAAAAATAACTTTATTTTTTACATACGCTTCTATTACTTTAGCCGCATAATCTCCAATCTTTGACATCTAAGATATAGTTATAATAAATCCGGGTTATATAAGTTTAAGCATAATTGCTCGCTATTTCAAAAAAAATTTATATACTATGCACATACCGAACTAACAATTTCCCCCTTTTGCAACATAAACTCTCTAGGATCAGGCAACTCTAACGGCTTATAAGCTGCATACGTTTCTTTCCTGCTTCCCATTCGAAGTTTTTCATTTGGAATAACGTCCAGCACACGTTGATCGATTATTTCCGCCTTCGCAATAGAAGCGCCATTCTTCACTTTTTCGACATCAATCAGTTCATGAATTCGATAACTTTTCAGCCACGAATCTAGTAGTTGGAATTCCTCGTCGTCTGTTCTGGCATGTGGAAGTGGAACTTGGTGAGCTCGAAATGATCCCTCGATCGGTTGACCATGTAGTGTTTTTGGACCGGTCCAGCCCTTTGGTGTTCTAAGAATTAGCATTGGCCATCTTGGCTTGAAAATTGGTTTAAGGTCGGAGGATCGCGCGTGTTTTTGGATGTTGCGAATTTCTTGATATGCCCATTCCATTGATGCAGCAAGATCTTTGTCGATGTTTTCGAGGTCAGATACTATTCGTACTTTATATCCAAATCCACTACAAACATGAAATTTTGTAAATGAATCATAAAGAAGATTTATGCAAGAAAAAAAAAAGCGAGGGAACATACGTGAATAATGCGCCAAGCTCATTATCACTAATTTTGAAATTCATTACAATTAGTTTACGAATTAGTTCATCGATTTTTTCATACATAAGATATTCTATCCGCTTACTCCATTGTACCATAAATGGTTTCTTCAGAAATTTTGAAGCCGTTATCGTGAAGAATAGGTAAAACAGCACCACTTTCCGCTGGATCAATAAATTTATATGAGTGCCAAGCAGTAGCAGTTGGACCAGTCTCAGCTTCACCATCTAAATGATTTATATAAAGATAGCTATTAACTCATGATCAAAGTTGAATTGAAATTATTTAATATGCTAAATTAAATCACCTCCAACTACACAAGTAACAATCAGATCAGGATTGTCCATAACCGCGCCAAAACTAACTGACAGCGCGTAACCTAATTCACCACCTTCATGAATCTGCCCAGGAACTTCAGAATTCACATGACTCGGAAAACCACCCGGCCAACTGAAAAATTTAACCAATTTAGTGATGCCTTGCATATTTAGTCCATAATCCGGGTAAAATTTCTCTAAAGATCCCTCCAGGAATAGATTTGCTAGGATTGCAGGTGCGCCGTGACCTGGTCCAGTCACAAGAAACATCGGAGTAGCGTGTTTTTTGATCAAATAATTGCAATGAGCATATATCAAATTCAATCCTGGGCAAGTTCCTATTATTATTTAGCATAATTATTATTTATCACGAATACCATTACTATGATTGACGGATCATGATAGGATTAAGTTTACCCCAATGACCCAACAATCGTTCTTTGATATGATCTTTAGTTAATGGTTCGAGCAACAGCGCATTATCCTGCAAGAAAATCATCGCAGCTGCTAAATAATTAGTAACGCGTTGTAATAAATGAACAGATTTTAGATTTTCTTCTTCATCAGGTTTCATGTAATGAGCGTAATCTAATTTTATTAGGAGATTTTCTCTTGAATATGAAGTTGTTTCTTCTTGATAATTAGATGTCGGAGACATTATGTTTCTCGCGTATATTAAATTTTATTATTTAGACTTAGAATTCTAATATACATTCTTATTTATACTTTCATTTTTAACCATAAATCTAAACTTTTATGCTTTTTACGAGATGATGAAAGGATGACATATTGTAAGAATTTTCTCACGGCACATAAAAAATGCAAATTTTTTGCGATAGTTTCTGTATTTCCCGGAGTTAGTAGTTTCCCACAAACAGTAATTTCATAACTGTTTTACTAATACAATTTTAGTAAACTCCAGCTGAATCCCTCAACATTAAAATGAAATAATTGAGAATAGTATTATTTGGTTAAACACAAAAGCTATTGTATTATAAATAATATGTAAATATTTACTTGTGCAAAACCCATTCAATCAACTCAATCCATCAGGAATTAAAAATCGAAAATTATTAGACAAAACAATCCAATTGGATCAGTTCTAAGCTAATACACAGTGACTCTCGATATAACGGATAGAGGTACAAAACAGCCATAATAAAATCTCGCTCAATATTACGGATTTTTGAACATTTTTCTCTAATTACCCGAACCCATCCGTTATATCGAGAGTTGCTGTGTATGGAGAGGAGATACCGGATCAAATAAAAAACTCAATATCAAAAAAATTTGTTCACATATAAAAAAGAAGTTGAAGCGTATGTACATAAGTTATCGAAGAAACGAATAAATGAAACTTCGAGGTCATTATATAATAATTAAAACTTTTATTTGGGAGCGTATAATTACGATTAAATGTTAAAATCTAACTTGTTTACTTCAGCAATGAAAAAATAAAATAATTCCGGTTTGAATAAATAATTAATAACAATATTCTTATGAACTAAATTAGACTATTAAATTTTACAAGATTACTATTATTAGTCAGAATCTTCATTATCGTCATCATTGTCCTTATATTTCAAAGAGTCGTTAGTAGATATTCGATCCTCTAAATTATTTTTTGTTGAGGAAAGGTCTGGTGAAATATCTGATGTTGTGAATGCCTCCTTTCTTTTTTTGTAAATCAAATAATAAAATGATGAGTTAGTTGCAAGATTTCGCATATATATATGTGTGTGTGTGTATTTATATATAAGTTATTATTTTTTCTCACCTTATCAAAATTTGTTCCACGACGTTCGAATCAAAATCTGACTCATCAAATTCATCCGTTATTTTTACGAGATTAGCAATCAATTTACCATTCTTGTAGACTAAGATAGCAGGTAATCCAGCTGGATCAAATTCTAATTCGCGCGCTAGAATACGAAGAAATTTCACGCATGCATATTTCCGTGCTAGATGTGCTAAACATTCGTTTAATCGTATGCATTCTACGATAGACTTATTATATAAAAGGGAAAGATTCCGTTACTCAAATTATAAACAAAAAATAAAAAAGATCACAAAATCATTTACTGTTGAGGTTCTTATATTAATTAACTTTGATCATAACATAATATTTTATATAATAATACCTCCTCCAATTATTTTTGCGTTTGCCTCATCGGCTGAAACTCACATTTTCGTATAAATGTAACACAACCGATACATTCGCTGCCTCATTATCAATAGCGCTAACATATTGATCGGCCGAAATCTCTTTCAAGAATCCAAACTTTGGTCTCGACTTGTAATATTCATAGTTTTTTATTTCTTTTATTCGTTGTTCTCGATATCTACGAATAACTTCTTGTTCGTCTTCGTCGGAACTAACATTCTCTAGCGCTTGCAGTAATGCTTCCTCTTGTTTGTTCGTTTCTTGGTCTTCTCGAAAAGTCGTAGTTGTTATTGCTTTTGAAAGCACACGTTCATTGTACGATTTTATAAATGCTGCTTTACGCTCCTTCGATATTTGTTCATGGAAGGCGTGATCTGCCAATACTCCTTTTGGCCCTGTTTGTCGACCACCATGACTTATTGGTGCTGGTGTATTATTTATTTCCTATTGGTAATGTTGAATTAGAATCTAAAGTAAAAGCTTTATGGTTAAGAGCAGAGCTTACTTTGTTAGTTAAATTTTCTCCCTCGGAAACATCTGAATCATCGGGAGTTCGGGCAGGTTCAGCTGTGTCATCTAGTGAATTTTGCCCGAACAAAGCATCCATAATAATAAATATAACAGTAACGATAAGGTTTATGGCACATGTATTGAATGAGCATCAGTAAGATCTGTTCATTGGCCGATAGATTTTTGGATCACTGCGAAATATAATTGAATTTCGATGCATTACATCACGTTACATAACATCAATCTCTCAAAATGTTAATCTGTCTTTTTGGGAACATAGCGTTTATGGAAATAAGAACTGCTTTCTTGGAGAAATTTAAGCGTGGCGACACCAAACACATTCTTATTATTTTTGAACAAATTAAACAGGCGTCGAAATTTCTTTCAAATGATAAATTAATTATTCATGACGCTCCAAAAATCGCGGATGACAGATTAGCATTTCCTCAGCAGAAATTCAAAAGGCTCAATAGTTTAAGTTTTTTCTTAAATATATCTGTGGTAATAATGTCTCATTACAATTATAAGTAACAACCCCAATTATCTATATCCGCCAACATATCGTAAATATACAATGTACCCTTCAAGCACTTTCAAACGCTCATTCTTTTGTTTTGAAAACTTAATAGTCGACATCGAAGATATGCATAACGCAATTTCATGGTTATGATGACGTTTTATGTCAAAAATCTGCAAATAAAACAAGCAATAATTCTTGAATACATTAAATGGCTTGATTTTCAATTTTTTTTTTGTTACGTTAATATCAACAGGATCGAATGACCGATTTGCGTAACGTTATCGTGACGTAAAGAAAAGATTGTAACTTGATGTACCTTCTATATCTAGTTTGTTTTTTATCATGTGATGACTAAACACTCGAAATTATACACACATATACACACGCACAGAGACTTTCTCTACCATACTTGATTCAGACAGTTATGATTTCTTCAAAAATGGGCATACGCAGTCCTTCCGAAGGACACGTCTGTTCTCATGTAAATGGTTCCGTGTCCCCTAGTGGGCCGTCCCCGTCCACCTCACCAACTTATCAAATGCCAAACGGTCCTTTCCCCGTCAATGAACGTGAACGTCGTTCACGTTCATCCTCAGAATCAAGCGTGCATTCTTATACTAATTATAATTATTATTCTCAGGCCGCAACTTCCTTCAATGATGGACAAACAGAACAAGACTATGTTTCTAGCAGCAACAACAGCTGCTACAACTACAACTGTAACGAACACGATAATTTGAACGAGCACACAAAGAGTCGTCCACCACCACCACCACTCAAAATAACAACAAACGTGGGAATTCCGGGTAGTGGTTTAACTCGTAGAGCTCATATGAACGCGCATAAACATGATAGAAAATTTAGAGAAAGGACGAACCGTGTTTCATTTCATGAGAAGGTTTAATCTAATTATATTATCGAAATATTCTTTCTTACATGTTGTTTGATATTCGCTGTTTTGCTTTGAATTAATATAATTTTTGCTCTACTGATTTCATAGGAATCTTCCTCACAATCAGCTGGGAGCCCACCAAACGAATATGTGCATAGTCCTTCCTCGACTACACCCATGAACTCGGGGACATCTTCGCCAACTCAAACATCATCTTCAGATTTTTCACAAAAGTCCAGCACATTGACACCTAATTCACCTAAAACATCAAACATTATTCCAAATATTCCAAAATCATCTATAATAATAAACCCTAGAAATTCCTCCCTAAATTATCAACATCAACATCCATCCAGTAGCAATAATAGCAGCATGAGTAGTCTTAATAGTAATAGCAGCAATAGTTCTTTTGTGTCGAACCAAATGCATTCCCCCCTAAGTTATCAAAGTCAATCCAGTAGCACTAGCAACAATAGTTCTATTGTATCAAACCAAATGCAGCAACAGCAACAGCAACAACAACAACAACAACCACCGCCACCCCCGCCGCCGCCACCACCACCAAAACAGCAACAGCAGAATAATAAAGCAGAAGACAAACTATCGAGCACTCGCCCTACAGTTCGAAAAGAATTGCTACAAACAGCGCACAGTTATCCGGTAACTTCCTATTGCAAGATGCCACGCCTTGCTATGTAATATCTCGAGAATTTTTTCCCTCGAATTACACGTGTTATTAATATGCTTCATTTCTCCTGATTTTTTTACCTTCTAGTCAATCTCAAAATTCTTTTACGATACAGAAAGGAAATTCTTTGACGATACAGAAAGGAATTTGCAGGCAACTCTTAATCACACGAATTTCTGTGTAATCGATGTAACTGGGATTATTGATCCTGCCGAAATAAAACGTAAAATTTTTGATGCCTTAGAAATTAAGGATGATAGGAAAAATTATAACATTCATTTAACGGAAATTGGTCAAAAGGAAGATGGCATGTATTTTTGGACAACAAATGAGAAAAATGCATTCAGTTAATTAATCTTCTAACACCTTTGTGTAATTTTTTATAAAGGTCCTTTAATAGACGATAAACAGTTAGTTGAAAAATGTAAACATGCTGATAGAATTGCCTCGCTTAAACTCTTTGTAAAGCGAAAGGATTTTCCTGATACTATACATTTTCATACTGCGATCGAGAAAAATCCCGTGATAACTCGTCTACCAGTTTCTGCTACGAGTATTGAGGTATCAGTTCACAATACTACTGGATTTTGTGGTGGATTTGATCCAACTTTGGGCCCAGAGTTACAAAAATCGCCCAGTCAGTATTTTACTGCTGAACCTATGACTATGCCTCAGCCTGTTATTTACCAGCAGCAACAACCAACACATAGCCCTTTCTCTCATCAAACTTATAGTGAAAACATTGATCGACAACCACCACAACAAACTCTGAGACATTCACCAAATAAACTTCAGCATCCACCTAATTTAACACCGGGAGGTCTACAGGGGAATCAACCATCACAAGTAAATAGCATCGCAAAAATAATAGCTCAACAAACATCTCCATTATCATCAATAGGGATTCATCCGTATGCTTCACCAGTTTTACCTCCTATATCTGAACAGAGTAATAATGTCCCTCAATTGAAAAAGTGTCAAAGTGTTGAGAATATTGCTCAAAAGAATGATAAAAATTTTACGCGAATTCAAAATGACTTTCCGTCTCAATATAATAGTGTAGAAAACTTTGATCAACCACCTCAAATAATTTCTCAAGTATCAAGGACACCTCCCCAAAATATATTAGATACAAGAAACTTTATTAATAATGCTGCAGATCCACAACGTGAGCATACAATCTATAATGAGGGGATTCATTCAAATTTAACGGCGACTTCTCTTAATCAGTCCTTTTCCGCAAATAATACAACGATGGTGAAGCCGACAGAAGAAGACGACGAGCCTCAGCTTTGGCCTATAATAGAGATTAAGGAGGAAGATAAAGTAGGCGAATTATGGATTAAAAAACCAATCAAATCAAACTCGAATAATACTACTTTGGTATCAAGTTTGGATGATATACAAAATACATTAGATACAAGAAATAACGGTGAAGCACTCGACCATACATTCAATAATGTGAACATTAATGTGAACCTAGTAGATAATTCAATAGTAAAATCAACAGAAGAAGAAGAGCCTCCTCTTTGGGATATAATAGATCCTGCTTTAATTAAGGATGAAGATAAAGTAGGCGAATTATGGATTAAAAAACCCATTAGCAGATCAAGCTCGAACAATAATACTTTAATATCAAATTCGGAAGGTACTAGTTTAATATCAAGCCTTAGTGGTGAAGGTGAAGGTCTTTCGGATGCACCTCTAAAAAATTCTCAAAATGTTAATCAAGAAGAAACACCAAAGGACAATTTGAACTCTTTTAAAAACAATAACAATTCTTCTGTGAGATTTGATATTCCGTCAAGTCCTCTTCCAGATCAGCGCACTAATCTCGGTCTTGTACGATCTGTATCCCGTAGAAGAGGAGTCAAAGATTCTTGGGTTGTGAGACCTACAGTTGTGGATGTATATGAGGATTTAGATGTATATTTTCCTGGTCATGATCTTGACAAAGAGATTGACGGAACAGACAACGGCATGATCAATAATTCAAACAATGATGGAGAAATTTCGCCATCTATTGCTGCTCCTATTACTCCAACTGGGAAAAGAAAATTAACCCGCGGGAAATCGATTCGTCATGTCGCGGAGCAAATTGTAAATCGTGAACGTCAGCAATGGGCAATTATTACGACAGCAGTACTAGCAGAGACTAAGTTAAAGAGAAAAGTTACAAAAATATGGGGAAATCGTACAGAACAAGTTAAACCAGGACAATCTTGGTCTTCTCAACAAGGACACTCAGTTGATGATAATAAAAATCTAGAAGAGAAGACATGTGAGTTATAATAAATGGCATTCGCTTCCTATGAGATTTATATTTATTTATTGGTTATTTCGTAGTACCTAAAATCCAATGGGTGAAAGGTGAATTAATCGGAAAAGGCACTTTCGGAAAAGTATATCTTGCTTTAAACATATCAAACAAAGAAATGATAGCAGTCAAGCAAGTGGAACGACCAACTACTGCATCTGATATGCTGAGTGAAAGACAACTTAGTTTGGTAGTTCATAATTTCAATATATACACGTGCATTCAATATAACATTAATAGATATTAAGGTGCTTGCTTAATATTTATTAACAGGTTCAATCGTTTTATGCTGAAATGAATCTTTTGAAAGTTTTGGAGCACGAGCATATTGTCCAATATTTAGGTAATTTTTTTTTGTTAAATTTTGTTGCCTTCTTTATATTTACATATTACTGTGTACTTATTTGAATCTATTTCTGTATGTATTTATTTATTTATTAAGGTTATGAAGAAACCCCAGAGGCTTTAAATATTTTCCTTGAATATGTGAACGGTGGATCTATAGGAACATGCCTAAAAATACACGGCAGATTCAAAGAACCTGTAGTGCGATCTTTTACTCGGCAGATACTTCTTGGGCTCGAATATTTGCATGGAACAAATATTATTCATCGGGTTCGCATAATATCCATTTGTATTTATTGTATTATTTATCGTTTATTATTAATATGTAATAATATTAATGCTAATAATAAATAGGACATTAAATCTGATAATATTCTTGTGACTGAAGACGGGTGCTGCAAAATTTCGGACTTTGGTATATCAAAGAAAGGCAGTACGTATTTATTTTTTGGAAACATTTGAGAGTCCACGATTTTTTTTTAATTTTAACATTCTTAATGTTTTATTATCTTACCTTAATAATGTTAGCTCATGCTGTTTACGATAATCAGTCAAATATGTCATTACAAGGAACCATATTCTATCTGGCGCCTGAAGTATTCACTAATACAGATGGATATAGTGCTAAAGTCGATATATGGTAAATTCATTAATTGGCATATTTAATAACAAAAATAGAAACTTGGAAATTTACATAAATTATTTGTGTGAAAAATGTAGGAGCTTAGGGTGTGTCGTACTAGAAATGTTTACTGGTAATCGACCTTGGGCAACATTTAACGATCTAACTGCAATGTACAAGGTATACAAAAAATCTCGACTTATTGAAAAAATAGAATTTCTGTTTCCTAAAATTAAAGATTTTTTTTAGATTGGCAAAGAAAAAAAACATCCACCAATACCTAGTGCATCTGAGATATCAGGAGAAGCTAAAGACTTTTTGGAGCAATGTTTTATTATGTATGTTTATTATTATTTAATGTACATCATCTTATGATTGATTAATGGATTTTATGTGATATTTTTCACATTCGCAGAGATCCAGAAGCACGACCAAAAGCGTCAGAATTGTTACTTCATCCATTTGCAAAAGAAGATCCTAGTTTCCAATTCAAGGTAATATAAATAAAAATTCTAGTCCAGTTTATTTACGGATGTGTATTCTTCTAATCTACTTACCTTCAATTATTTATTAGAAATATATCAAAGTACCACCAATAGTACGTTCTAAACAATAATATTAATATTGGAGAGTACAATATACGGTTTTACTTTATTCTTTACGTAGCTGCATTCGTCATTCTTTTTGAAAGATATAATGTTTGTATTTATTTCGTCATATTTTCTATTATATGTTATTCTATTCTATTTCATTCCATTCCATTTCATTCTATTCTATTATTTATTTTATTCGTTTCATTGTATCGTATTACTAATTTTGTAGACATTATTCCTTTTTGCCCCAGAGAACCAATATAATTTATATGTAAATATTTTGTTAATTTTGATTTTCATTTTTGCTATTTATTTTAATAGGTAATTAAAAATAACCATCATTCTATTATTAAATTCTTTATTCATTTTCTTTTATTCATATTAAAAAGAACTTAAAATCATTATCTATTTAGAGCATTATTATCATTTTTAATTATTTGTTTAAAATATGGACTAGTGATAAATTAGATATCTTATCAAATTTTTCATTTATATTTATAAAGCTTATTATTTTGCATGTTTGTTAAATAAAATATTCACTTTGCTTTATAAATTAATAATAATTAATAATATATTAAGATTATTTTATATTTTCATCATGAATTATGTCAAGTGATAAAAAATTGCTGGATGTATATAATTATATAATGATTTGCTATTTTCATTATAATGTTGAAACTCATCTGAAAAATTAAATAATATATCTTATACTTGATTTTAATGGGATATTGGGTTTCTAATATAATTTTATATACAATCTTTTTGAAACTTAATATTTTGAAATCCAGTAATAGAAATCAAATATAAGATATATTATTTAATTTTCTAGTTTTATAATATTTACGTGACGGGGGCCTACTTGGTTCGCGATCATTCAAGGCTATTTGCTGAGCTACAAAACCAGTGTTGGGGACAGATGGCCTATTTGGTTGTCTGATGTTCAAGGCTACTTGCTGACTCTGTGGGATGTGGAATTGAATTGAGAGTTGCGGTCATGTCAGTTAAGCATATTCTTACTCATTATTAGCAAAGTCGTGGGATGCGAAACGTGGATTAGCTAAAGCGAAGAAGTCAATTTACTTTTATCGGCCGAGGTTTAGTGGTAATGGATCCGCAGTTGTCAATGGAGAATTGTTTCTTTTGGAGTGGTTAAAGCAGGAGTAAGTCCTTAAGCCATTATGGGATGTCAAAAGAGATTTTAGATTTTATTAAATGTTTCGCACATCATATGAGCATCACACAAGGTTTTCGTTTGCGTGATGGACTAGCTAACCTCACAAAGATGGAACCTCTGACAGCGCATGCGTTTTTTAGAAAAAAATACAATATTTATTATGGAAACTTTATGTCTGCGCTAGTTCGATGTTTCTTATAAAGCTACATCTAGCTTGCGTGTTATCGGAGCTGTAAAAGTGGATGAAGAAGAACCTATTACTGGTAGCCAAATTAAGAGCAATATAAATAAGTTGAAATTCAAACTTAAAAAAAATGATACAACGCTTTATCGACGTTGTTCTCAATGTACCGATATCTGAATTATGGAAGAGTCCATTGGGAAGTCAAGTCATTGCTGATGATTCGGATATAGTGCAAAATTTACCTAAACATTTACGGAAAGAATTTATGATAAGTGTTTATTTAACCATTCAACGTGAATTACCTCCTAATCTATTTTACTATAGAAACCAGTACAACAAATGTCACCGGAGCCTCTTCCGATAACCGTACAAAATAAATGTAATGAATTCGTAAGGTGTTTTGTCAGTCGCGATACTAATAAATTACCTAGAGCATTTGTTCATTTGTTCATGATGGAACTTGGAAGGAAACGGATGAAAAGCTTGCTGAGATCACGGATGGAATATTAGAAACGCTGTAAGATATTTTGTAATTTCTAGAACGTGTATCTAAGAAGTAGCTTTTTTAGAAGTATATTTTATTAGAATGATTCTTGGAACAACTCGGCATTTAGACCCGGTCATGCTGAAACACTGAATGAGGGAACTTATGTATCGAACATGGACCTGATATTTGCAATAAATGATGGTGGGAAGAAATATGAACTTATGTATACAGAATGCTCACGTTTATTTTGTACAAAGCAGAAAATAGATGATGGTGCTGTAAAATTATGACGTGAGACGAAAGACGGAATGTACTGGGTTTATAAAGGTTGTAGGCCTGAAAAAGATCTGTTCACATTTTCACTATCTACGTCAAAACAGATTCTCTACTGTGAGTACTAGCCATGTTTCTTCTGCCCATGCGTTTGCAACATGGTTGTTATGTTACTAGACACTAAAGAAGACTGAACAAGAGTAATCTGATCAGATGAGTTAAAATTTAATATTTTTGAATCAGATAAATATAAGCATTACTGGAAAAGAAAGAGAAAATTATTAAAAAACTCACATATTAAATCTATTATTAAATTTGATAATAAAGAATAATAATATGAATTATTTTATTATTTATAATATTAATAATCTTTATAAAATTAATAATAGAATAAATAATATATTATATAATATAAAGAAATTTTTTTAAGATCTTTTAAAAATTATTAATAATTTTAATTATATGCTAAATAATATTATTTTTAATAAAATAATAATTTCAAGTATATTATTATTAATAATTTATCAATAATAAAATTAATATTCTTGATTAATTATCACAATCTCTGGATCTTAATCTTATTAAATATCTATAAAATATTATTAATTATTATTTATATTATCTTTCAGAATTAATTTTGAAATAAAAGAATTTATAAAAGAAAATTTAGAATATGTAAAATAATATTAATATTAAGATACAGTGTGGGACATTAGATTCTGGAAATTTCTCGGTGAGAAGTTGATCAGTGTAACAAGGCCAATTTAGACCAGATTTTCTTTCTGTTTCATGCTATTTAACTACAAGATATGTAGTTACTTGTACTATATTTCCATTCATCAATCCTTGTTTCAATTTTTCCTGGAATATTATGTCAAAATGTCTGCAGAGAAGAAAAAAAACCAACGTGATACAATTTTGTTCTACTAGAACAATGGTATTTGTAAAACCACCAAAATACATAAGTTAACAAAGATCTCAAAAAGTACTATCCATGATAATATTCGCTAGATAGAAGAAAAAGATACCAACAAACATGTTAGTGATAAGAGTCAGTCAAAGAAAATAATAAAATCAACTGCGCATGTAATAGAATAATTTATTCATCATGATTCTTTTATTTTAACAAGAAATATTGTAACAAAACTGGAAAATAAGGGTGTTAAAATCTCTTATAGGACTATTGCATAGCATTTAGATGACAGTAGATATTTATTTAACCTCCTCCACAAGACACCTATGCTCACTGAGAATCAAAAGCAAAAACGTGTCAATTAGGTCTGAAAATATCTTAATGACAACTGGAAAAAGATATTTTTTTCAGATGAGACATCTTTTCAACTATTTAGAAACATGGTTAAATATTAGTATAAAGGTCTCTGACCAATTCATCATATTCCAAAGAACTGTAACAAAATTTATGCATGGGTGGATTCTATATAGGAGGTAAATCATCTTTGTACTGTTTTAGAGAAATGATGAATGCTGATTTTTTTATCAGAATTCTTTGTGAAAATATCCCAGAGGTAAAGATGATGCTTGACAATTGGTTTCGATGGCAACAAGATAATGATCTGAAGCATAACAGCCATCATATCTGGACTTTTCTCAAACAAAATATTCCCAAAATTATCAACTGACTATCTTACAGTTCCAATCTAAACCCTATCAAAAATTTATGGGCAATCATTAAAAGAAATATCAAGAAATGAATGCCAAAAAATCTCAATAAATTAGAGTAATTTATGGTAGAGAAATGGAATAAAATTCCAGACTCAATGTTAAAATCTTTGGTGGAATCAATGAGGGATAGGTGTTTAGAGATGATAAAAAAAATGATGAAGCAATTTTCTTTTGATTTTTTTTTAAATAAAAGGTCTATATCGCAGTAATTAATCAAAAAATTTTCACGTGGTTTGGTACTATCATTCTTGAAATTTGTAAATTTGGATTCTAATATCTCACACTATATATATCTATCTTATCAAATCTAAATCAAAAAGAATTATTAATATAATAAAAATTTATAATAATTATATAGAATAATAATTTAAATTAAAAATAGTTAATTCTTTAAAAAAATATAAAAAAAATAATTATTTACTAATCTTTTTTTATTTTATTCAAAAAGAATAAATATAATGTAATATTAAAAATTAAATATATTTAATAATTATAAAAAATTTAACTAAATAAAATTATTTTGAATTGATAATATTTTAAACTATAAAATTATATTATTTAATTATATTATTTAATTATATTAATAATGATTATGATACTTTTAATTATAGAGTAATATATTAATTTAAAAATTTTTATTTGAATATTATATTATTTTTAATTATTATTATATAATATCTGAATAGAAATGATTAATTATCATGAAATTTTACTAATTAATATTAAAAATAGTCAATATATAAACTAAATTTTTTATTAATATAATTAGTTATAATATGATAAGTAAATTTATTTATAATATCTATAATATAATTTAAAAAAGCTAATTATAATATATTATTATATTATTAAGTAAAAATAATATTTATATTTCAAAATATATAAATTTAAACTTTGAAATAATTTGATTTTAATTTTATTAAATAATAATTGAAAATATAAAATTTGTTAAAGTTTGAATTTTTATAATTATATATTATTATATACTTATCAGAATTCAGTTATATTTCATAATTTAATATATCTTTTTATTATTAATAATTTTCATTAATACATATTAATTTACTAATAAATAAATTAAAAAGTTTTTATATAAGTAACTTGATAAAATACATAATTTTATTTAGTTATTTAATATAAAATTTTATACTATCTTATATCTATATTTAATATAATTTCTAAAAAGAAAAAAATTAAATATCTCTTAATATATATAAATTATTAACACTTGAAAAGTAAGTTCAAATTTTAAAAAAATCTCTTAAATACTTAATTATTCTTATATAACTATTCAAAATATTATTAAAACTTATAAAGATTATAAAATTATTAAGTCTTTTTCTTAAGAGAAAAGACAAAAAATAATGTCAAAAAGAAATAAATATATTTTATTAAAGTTATTAAAAAAAATAAAAAGATGATACTTTCAGATAAAATTTTTAATTTATATTAAGTTAAATTAACTAACTTTCTACTTATATTTTCAAGAAATTAAAAATAGTTTTATTAATTCAACTTTAATAGTTATTTTTGAAAAAAATTAAAAAAGAACTTTATCAATCTGATTATTTTTGTCATATAAATATTAAAAAGTCTTATATAAATGAAAAAAATAAAAAAAAAGATTGAATTAGATTAAGAAGAAGAAAAACTAGAAAAATTAATGAAAGAAAATTATATAAAATGACAAATTATATTTTTATTTATTTAATAAGAATAACAGAAAAATGATATGATGATAATTAATGAAAAAGTTTAATATAAATTATCTTATTCCAACATACAAATCAGAACAAGATGGAATAATAATATGAGATTGCTTCCATAAAAATGAACTTGATCTATTAGTGAGATTGAGTAGAAGAGTTAATTCTAGAGATTATATTAATCTCTTGCAAAATAAACTTTTATCATATTTGAATACTCTTGAAAATAAGAAAAATTCTATTTTTTAAGAGGATAATACTTTCATTCACACATCAAGATTAAGTAATAAATGGAAGAATAGAAATAATCTAACTAGTTTTTATTAACTATCTCAAAGTTTTGATCTAAATTCCATTGAATATTTATAAGATATTCTAGAAAGAAAGATTAGAATATATAATTCCTTATTAAAAAATAAGAAGGAGCTTTGGCAAATATTGCAATTAGCTTTTTTGAGTTACATTATAATGAAAGTTTTAACATAATTTTCTAAAAATCTTTATCTTTGATGTAAGTCTTTGTTTTTTATTCAATATTTATACAAAGTTGCTCAAAGTTATAAAATGTATGCAGGTAGATATTGTGAATAAGTTTACTTATTACACTATAACTGATTGTGTTAGTAAAAAGTTTAGTTTATATATGGACTACTTTTAATATTTGATTAGTAAAATTTTGTGATGATCAGTCATTTCTGTATATTCTTATTTTCTCACAGATCTATACCTAAATCAGATAAAAATAAGAAAAAAAGTTCTGACAGTAGATTCAGAATAATCTTTGTTTTTAATATGTATTTCCATTTTCATTACATCAATAAAAAAGTTCTAGTAACTCAATTTTGTTTATTTCAGCTTACGTATTTTTGGATTTTTTTCTGAATTATTCTGATTTAATTTTTCTTGACAACTTAATAATGTGATATATGTTTTCTTATAGGTTTTCTTATTTAAAAATTCTTATCTTACCAGCAGCGCTTAAAATTATATAAAAATCTTTAAGTAATAATTGATTAAAACTTAGCAAATCATTTTGAATTCTGATAAATTATTAATAAAAGTCTTGATCTTTTAATTTTTAATAATTATAAGATCCAAAATTCTTTATTATATCAATTATTTAATTGGAATTTTTTAAATTTATAAGACTAGTAGATTTTAGAAAATATGTCAACTTATTTGATGAATACAGAATGCAATGCATTATATAACTTTGTAGCATAAATCTATTTCCACCATAGGTTGTTTCACGTGATAGGAAATTACCGATCATCATGTGTGCATTGCTATTTTCATTAATCAAGTATACTCGAGTATTCGATATGTAAATTCTATGAAAATCAGCCAATCACACGAAATTCCTCCTATAATGTGGTGTGATTGACTATAGCTCGTACATTAATAAGCTGCATTTATTTTGTAGGATTACTTTCGCGTATCATTATTACATTACGATAAAAAACGCGTTTCAACAAAAAAATATTTCATTTCAGTGGGTAAATTATCCTCTTTGGATTCAGAAGAGTTGTTTGGGAACGAGCGAGATCAAAGTATAAGATGTTTTATGGAAATATAATTTAGACTGTCTTTTGAGTAGTGTATTTTATTAGAGTGAAGACGATAATGACAGATAGAGCAAAAGGTTATTTTGTATCATGCAATAATAACATGATCGAATTCATCACATACAACCTTTTTTTTTTTACTTTAAGAATACTAAATCGTAAGGCATAGACACCGCTTGTAAAAGTTTTTAAATTTCTCACGGAATCCCATTCACTTAATTCTTCGCTTTCTATAGGTTTGTCTTTAAATGATATCAAGATCCTCGAATTTACATGTTGCTTTTAGTCTCCCATCGTTGTTTGGTCTCAAATCTGTTAAAGTTATGTTAAAATTAATAATATTTATTAAATAAGGAAAAAATGACGATAAAACATACCCCCATTTCAATTTCGGTTTCTTTCTATTCGCTCGAGCTTTTTCTTCACGCTAAAAATAAAAAATATTTAAGAATATCAATCAATTATCAAATCAAATAACTGGTAACAACGATATTTGTTACCTGTTTGGCCTCAGCAAACTCTTTGCGTTCAATCGCTTCTTTCACCGTCTTTTTGTAGTCTTGTTCAGCGATCTCGTCACTTAGTTTTGTTGCTAAATTAAGATTCCCTTCTCTTATTGCTTGATCTAATTGTTTCTCTAATATTCCCTTTTTTTTTTAATTATTATAAAGAGAACAAATTATATATTGCATATTTTCCATTCGAATATGATTATCATCATGAGTCCAATTTTTCTACCTTTGGATTGAGTCGTCCGTGATCAACATCCTTCAGTTGGGAATTCATGCCTATATAATGAGCAATGCTTTGGGGTAATGGGGTGAATTCTGTTGTTGCTGACGCAAAAGACCATTTGTGTTTTTTAATGTTTTTCGTCTTTAAATCATTTTCTCGGTCGAGATTTTTCTCTTCGACTAGATTTGGAGGGAATCGTTAGATCGAGTTTTTAGAGATTCGAGCAAGACAATAATCCGAGTATGATACTTTGCTGTCTCTGCTATCTAAGACGTTATTCAAGTCGTCAGTTTTACGCTTTTTAGACGTTTGCTCTTCTTGAATGTTTCTTTTCCTGCTCGCACCTTCCTTCTTCCGACGAACTACAGCCTGAAACCGTTTTTGTAAGTCTTCTAAATGTTCTCTTGCATCTTTACGTGTAATCGGGTTAAGTGTGGAGTTTTGTTGTGAGGTTATTTCTTGAATTTCTTCCGATTTGCTGCTAATAGTAAGACTTTGATCTTTCTTCTGAACAAAGTTATTCATTGTTTAATAATTTATAGTCAAGAATAATGCTAATCATCGATAATCTGATGTCTTAATCACATTACATTTTTAGAAACCTGTATAAATAGGCATCCAGATATTCAAGATATCCCAATTTCCGATTTTCATATGATATAATGATCAAATATCGAACAGAAGGATTCAATGGATATTCGGTAATTTTTTTTTCAGATACGAGATGTTCATAAATTTAACCAGTTTTAACTGATTTTTATTAAAAAAGCTACAATTCAGCCCATTTTTTGAAAACAAGCTTGCTTGTGGAACCGCTGCCAATTTTGGACTAGTTGGAAATGGACGATTATTTATTATGAATGTTGGAGTGGGTCCAACTGGAATTGAAGTTGAACGAATGTGCGTGATTTCTATTTAATGTATTCGAGATACATTTTGTGAGATTAAAATATATATATATATATATATTTTTTTTATTAGATTTGATACACAAGATGGACTGTTCGACTGCTCATGGAGTGAGATTAACGAGAATCAAATAGTGACTGCGAGCGGTGATGGTTCTCTCAAATTATGGGATATTACACTTCCGGTTTGTATGATAGTTGATTTCAAAGAAGTAACAAATGCCCAAAAAAGGAGAGGATGAATTTTGCTGATTTGGTTTATTTTTTTGATGTTGAAGGATTTCCCAATAAGGAATTGGCAGGAACATGAACGTGAGGTGTTCTCGGTTCATTGGAATCTCGTTAAAAAGGACACAATCGTTAGTGGATCTTGGGACACTACAATTCGATTGGTAAAACAACGATAACAACCTAATCTATATGTTTAGTATGATGATTTCTCTCTAAATTTAACCTTTAAAAAAACAATAGTGGAATCCTGAGCTTCCACAATCACTAAGAACCTATGCTGAACACACAAAAGTCGTATACAACACCACTTGGTCTCCGCACAACCCCGAGATATTTGCATCTGCATCCGGAGATCAAACTTTAAAAATATGGGATCTTAAATCCCCATCAAAATCCGTACAGACAATTCTAGCACATCACAACGAGATACTCTCACTAGACTGGAACAAATATCAACAAAATATGGTTGTTACCGGGTCCTCGGATCTGACAGTAAAGTTATGGGACTTGCGATATCCAAATCGTGAGGTGATTTCGTTGCTTGGTCACGAGTATGCGGTCCGTCGAGTTAAATGTTCACCTCATAATGGTAATATTGTGGGCTCAGTCTCGTATGATATGACGATGAGACTATGGGATACTAAATTGCCGAACCCATTGATTGAAGTTCATGATGATCATACAGAATTTGTTGTTGGGATTGATTTTAATTTGTATGTTGAAGGTCAGGTTGCTACCTGTGCTTGGGATGAAAAAATACACGTGTTTCAACCGATTTCTTTGATGAAGTCTTCTGGATTTTATTGAACTTCTGGCTTAATTACTGTATGTGGCTCACAATACTTCTTGAGAAATCAAACATCCATTAAAGATTTGGACGAAACAGTGCCATTTTTTGTGTCGGAGTTAAAGGCACGTGATAAAAAATATCTCGTTTTTGCGGATCATGTGATTTATCTGCGTCGAGCAAAACGTCACCTGATCCGGAAAATTCTATTTTGATTTTAACGGTTGATTTAAGGTTAGAGTTTTAAAGGGTCAGACTTTGTTTTGCCGGGTTGATCAAATTCCTATTGTTTATAAAATAAACAGGTTAGATATCGCATAAATTTATTTGTGTAATACAACAAATACATGTATATTTAATAAACCATTGGATTGTAATGTAGCCCAAAAATGTCTTCGAAATATTCTTCGAGTTCTGGTACTAATTCTCAAGGACCAAGCGATCCAAAATCTTTGTTCTGTTATGGGTGTAATAAGGAGAAACCTATTCACTCCTTCTCGAAAACGCAACAAACGAAAGCGAAATCAAACATTCACAATCGTATGTAACTCATACATAGGATATATACCGACGAGATACTCATTGTTTTCTCTAAAATGACAGCTTACGTGCCCGGTGGAAAAACTCGTAAAAAGCATCATACGATGTGCAAACAGTGCACCCCACAACAGAATAATTCCTTAACTTGTATGCTGTGTACTCGAACCAAGCCTTTGGAAGATTTCGCGAAGGTATAAAGATTTTAGATTCGCTTTCGTTCTGTCCTTGTGTTGTTCTATGAATGTGGAATTGATGCACATCAATGGTTTATTTATTGGATAATTTTTCATTTATTCTTAGGCTCAACGCAAGAATGCCGAAAAAGCTCGTTGTTCTAGTAAGTAAACGCAAATTTTGCTTTTTCTTGTTTTCTTTATTTTCTTTTTTTTTAACATCGCACGCAAAACACATTTACCAAATAGAATGCATGGAAAAACGAAGAAAAGCCGATGAGAACATTTCCGATAGTGAACCCGACACTGAAGACGACGACGACGATGTCTACGAAAATGAAACATGGGATGATGTCTTGTAAATAAAATACGAATTACTAATTCCACACACATACACTTCAAAAAGCACCAGAATAATCTGTCTTTTTTGGTTGTTGTTTGTTTGATTCGTTTAGTTGTGTAGTTAGATAGTTATTAGGAACAATTTTTATCCCTTTTCTTATATCGTAGTCATCATCATCCCTAGATTGATTTAAATGAGTGAAGTTTTCATATACGCACGAATTAATAAGTAGCATCGCTATTTGCCTCCAAACCAAACAAGAAACTCATTTTTATCAATAAATTATTTGATTTTTCTATGCGTAATGATTTACATCTGATAAAAAGCAATAGACTTTCATGATATCTTTTGAAAATTTGCTATGTGTTAATACTAAGGAATTAATAATACTAAGAGATTGATAATTATTTAGCGAAATGAAAATCCCACGTATCTAACCATTTTCGGTTTAACACACCATCAACATCAAGTCCAGGAGTTCCGTAGGTAATCGGCGCAAAATAAACATAAACCACACAAGAAACACACAATAACGCAATACCACACACTATGGCCGTAATTCCGACGTCAGCTGTCAATACGACACGTGCAATTCTTTTCTTTGTTGCCGATGCGGAAATTGGGTAATTTACGGAATTCACAAACATGAAATTAAATACTGCAGCTGCCAATAGATAACTGCATAAAACCGCGGGCAAATAGTGATGTAGGAAGAGAGATCGACCCATCAGGAAAAATGGGATATAATGGAAAAACCAAGCAATAAAAAAGAATCCAGCCGAATTATAAAGGCGGTTACGTACGGCTTCATTAATATTATTATTATTATTATTTACAAGAATTGGGGGAATTAATATATTGTTTATAGCAATCTTTGAAGCATGAAAATGCAAATTTGTACTCACGATCTATAATTGGATGAATTCCTCTTCTTCTCGACACTGCATCAGCTGCTGTCACACCGACAAACACAGATAAAGCTCCAATACCAATCCACCATGTGAATGGATTTCCCAAAAGGTATATTTGTTCTCGAGTGCTATCTTTGGTCCAGAATGAAATTCCTCGTACCAAAAATGGCCAATTGATTGGGCCAGTAGAGTAAGGATGAGGCTTTGTTAAGCCAGAATTATGACTAATCATTAAACGTTGAAGCTCGACGAATTTTCTGAGGAATGGAAGTTCTCTTGTTGGTTTCTTTGGATGCATTTCTTCCGTTACTATCAAGAATCATAAATCAATATCGTCAATGACGTAATTTCCGTGATAAATTCTTTACTTTCAGTCGTAGAACATACCATTTTTTCCCACAATCTCATTTGCAAACCAATAATTGCTCTTTTCAAGGTTATTCTTATTCCCATTGACCTCCTGTTGTTTATAGGCCCAGTCGGGTAAAACCGAATCGTATGTCCATAATGCAACCTTCGTGTCAAAGTGAACCAGGCGAAAATGACTGGCTTTAGTTCGCCATTTAGTATCTTCTTCTCCATTTGAAAGCAGGACTTGGAATATTGTTTCATTATAACGGCTATCATCATCAACAGAAATAGTGGTGAATTCTTGATTAGTTGGCATTAACGGTGAAGCCACATCATGGGTTAAAAGATGAGATTGAGTATTAACGTGCTCAAGAAGAATGTAGTCGCCATGTTTTATCACATCATTTTCTGGTCGTTCTGGATCGAAAAATGGAATTGCTGGTTTCACTCGCCAGTAATTGTTAGTATCTTCGTGTGGATATCCGGTTACTTGCTGACCTTTTGTTTTTTTAAAAAAGATTTATCTATTTATTGTACCATGTTTTTTTTTTATAACTAGAATTATCTTTATCATACCTTGACTACTGATACGACCATCGTCATAACGAAGTGGATATCTTTCCAAATGTGAATGCAAAAAAACCGAGGTATCCTTATGTTTGATGGTGATCGTATCATTGAATCGTATATCTAATATAGAGTCATTATTATTATCATCATCTTTTTTTTGTCATTCAGAATATGTCGAAAAATTACCATGACTTTGATATGTCATAACATTCCCATGCAGGGTTTCCTGAAATTCGGGACTCATGAAATCATCACCCGGGCCACTTGTGTTCAAAATGGCAAAATGAACATAGAACCAGAATAAATAAATTGCCATTGGTATGAATATTAAGCCAATTGCACGGGCAAAAAAGTGTTTTCGAAATTGTCTCTGTAGTAAAAAAAAAAGAACAATTCCAATGAATAAGAATTATACTCACAATATAATATATAATATTT
Organism: Ambispora leptoticha; assembly: GCA_910591765.1. Taxonomy (NCBI): domain Eukaryota; kingdom Fungi; phylum Glomeromycota; class Glomeromycetes; order Archaeosporales; family Ambisporaceae; genus Ambispora; species Ambispora leptoticha. The sequence continues at coordinate 22,270 of CAJVPS010000035.1, read as the reverse complement.
AGATGATTGCTTACAATGGTTAGTCCACGTTGTATATCCAATAATTCCCATAAATCAACAAGAACAGCAACTCCAATAGTTGCAAATGTGAGCAATCCCACCATCTTAACACTGGAAATAAGTATTTCACGTATTTAATATTTGCAGACTTCTCAGCATAGACATATTAATAAGCATATACCTTGTGGTCAAAGAAAGCGAGACTCCAGTTGCAATTAACCAAAACCACCAATCTAGTGTAAATTCCCTTTAGATTCAGAATTTTTAGGTGTTAGCAATTAAAAAAATATGAAACAGCAGATTTTACAACAAATACCTAAGACGGAGTTTGTAAAATCGAATATAAGAATAAAGAGTGCATAACACGAAGAAAACAAGCATCGCGTCAAGAAGGATCAAACGAGTCTGAGTAATCAATGCATTGTCTTTCAATATCAATTGAATCAGAGAGCGTCAACATAATAAATCATATAAAAAAATAATAAAATACCTAGACTGAAGACATATACTTATCAAAAAATATTTTCTTACCGAATAAGACCAATCCAGCAGCAAAAGCGGCTGTGATAATTGGATATCCAGATTCAATCATAATTAGATAAGCAATTGGTACAAGCAACGCGCCAAATGTCGCAGGTAATATCCTTAGACCAATATATGGGACATTATTTTTGATATAATCCTCGCCAATATTCTCGAAAAGATAATGTCCATCGTAGCCAATAAGCCAGCCAACTCCTGCAAACATAAGCTTAGCGAGTGGCGGATGAACATCAAAATAATATGTTCTTTGGAGATAATAGCTCGCAAATTTTCCGAAATGCACTTCATCAAAACTATATATGTACATACGCATAGCCCGTAAGATAGATGTTAATTCAACATGCAAATCGATGATGCATGAACTTCACTTACACCACTTCAGCCGGATGACCGATATCCCAAAAACGCGTTATCAAACTAGCAGCAGTTAAAAAAAGTAAAACCGCGTTTGATATTTGTTTATCTCTTGCATTTATTTTCGGCAAGCTTTCATTCTACAAGAACCCTCACTCGTTATTTTCAAACTCAAAGAGACATTAGCAAAAAAAAGAAGGTACCACTTGAAACAGGCTTAACTTTTTTTTTGGTATCGTCATCCTCGTTTAGTGTTTTGCTTCCTTTCCTTTTTTCCTCGAGGACCGCCTTTTCGCCAAGTTTTACTTTATCTCCAAACTCACCCTGCCTCTGGCGAGGTTTGATTTCTTGTGACATTATTAATCGTTTGGGCCTCTAGTTTTTTGCAAGTATGAAAATATCGCGTTATCTGTTAAAACTTTTTATGATTATATGCGCGACGTGCGCAATATTTATTGGGTAGGATGAAACACGAGTCTCTGGAAAAAACCGAACATTTGGGCCGAATCAAAAATCATGATAGTTAAAATTCAGAATTTCGGAACAAGCTAGTCAAAAAAGTCCGTTTTTTGGTCTTATAAATAGCCAATAACGTAATCAATCAAATATTCGCGTTACGAATTTTTCACCTATGTCTGCTGACGAACATATAGATTTAATTAGCGAGTTTACAAACGTTGTTCAGTGCGATGAACAACAAGCTACCTTCTATCTAGAAGCGAACAAATGGGATATACAAGTAAATATGTGGTTACGCGAAAGAACAAGGAAGTTCCATTATTGAGTTTTTGGCTGCAAACAATGACCTTGCTCGATTATTTAGAGTGCCTTGAGTCAATTCCTTGAAGATAACCCGGAGGATGATCAAGCGGAAGATAACCAAGTGGAAGAACAAGATTTAACACCGTCTTCTGGTCCTGCTCAAGTCAACGATCCTATCAATAATGCTGGAAAACTTGCTTCGAACATTTCAAGTTCGACTAGTTCAAAAAACCTTGCTAGTAGCTCTTCAAAGAAACCAGGGTACTACTTGAATAATCATGCTCAGAATCTTGAATTTTGAAAAAATTACTAATCGGTAAATTTTACAGGGGACGTTTCACCACTATTAGTGATTTAGAAAAAGAGCTGGCGGAAGATGATGATGACGAAGATGCATCAGAAAAGTTGTTTGCTGGAGGCGAAAAATCGTGAGATTTATTCTGATGACTCAATCACTTGTGGCTTTGATTCATTGACTTGATGAATTTTTTTTTCGTAATTTTTTATAGTGGAATTTTTATGGAGAATCCCGTCACAAAAGCATCCTCTTTGGTCGGCGACATATTGAAAAAAGCAGCCGAGTAAGAACTTTTATTTTCCAAGCTGTAAAAAATCGATCATCGAAAAACATATAGTTTCTTCTTCTCATAATAATAGAGGTGGTCGTGGCCCTCAAGAAGAAGAGGATGCTCCCAAAAAACCTTCGCGGACATTTTTCACTGGAACAGGTACTAAACATTCTTTATATATATAACAGCCTCTTGAAATGAAGATGATGATACATTAATTTTCCAAAAGGCTATAAGCTCGGTAGTGAGGAAGAGCCATCAGAAGAAATTCCCACTATACCACCAGCACCTAATGAGATTGTTTCTGAAGAACCGGTACATACTAAAAATCATTGTTTAATTTTTCAATTGATTTGTGATTATACATAATTAACACATGGATTCATGTATGCCTTTAGGTTGTTCGTCATCTGACATTCTGGAGGGATGGATTCAGCATTGAGGATGGTCCTTTGATGTCTTACGATGATCCACAAAATAGTGAATTTCTTAAAGCAATAAACAGCGGGTAAGTATACTATACTATAAATTGATTTATATATGCAGCAAATTACTAATTTTCATCTTCGATAATCATTATAAAGTCGAGCTCCACTATCGCTGTTAAACGTGAAACAAGGACAACCTGTTGATATGCGAGTTTCACGAAAATTAGAAGAAGATTATAAGCCTCCACCTAAAAAACCTGCTAAACCATTTTCCGGATCCGGTCGTAGGCTTGGAAGGTAACTTAACCACAATCAAAAGAGTGATAGCACAAATCATTATTCATTCATTCCGTTTCTCTCATCACTGTCCTATCAATTTATTTAGTCCCGTTGGAAATATAAATTCGAGTCCAGCACCTTCGACCACAACTGCCTCCACCGCCACAAGCACCTCCACAAGCACCCCCACAATAAGAACTCGACAATTGGAGATTGACGAATCTTTACCGGTAACTTCGCTTCAGATTCGCATGGCAGATGGGACGAGGTATCACTTTTATAAATAACTTATTAAGATCTAAACAATAGAAGCGAAGATTTTTTAAATTAATTTCAAATCTATAGGATGGTGGCCAGATTCAATCACACTCATACTATACGCGACGTTAGAGAATTCATTAACGCGTAAGCATTCTCAAAAATAAAGTTTATGGTTTAACTATATTTAATCGGATCTAACATAATAATAACCTTATCCTTATTAATCATCTACAGTTCAAGAGTAGGCGAAGCCAATCGTAATTACGTTCTTCAGACTACTTTTCCCACTAAAGACTTGAAAGATGAAACGCTCACTTTGACTCAAGCGTCTCTCATTAGTTCTGTAATTGTTCAGCGATATATCTCGTGAAAGAATAAAATCGACATTGAAATATTTATTTGGCAAATAATTTTTTTTTCATTCTTGTGTTATCTTGAGGACATTTAAAAATATCTATATAGTAGTAATAAACTTAATGTACTATGTAAAATAAAAATAGGACTTTTTTATCAATCCAATCGCTGATTTGTTAATCCATATGCAGTTTAGACGAAATTTTGCTCAAAAATACAAATCGTTGGAGTACCCAAGTTAAGGCTGTCTTTATAGACACTTGGACAACATGAGAAAAAATATATAAAATAAAAATTTTATTTTACAACAATCTGTTACGTTGAAGCTTTTGCATACTTTATACAAAGCTTCAGCTCTCTAAAGACAGCCTTAATCCCTTAGTATTACACATAAAATTGAAATTTGCTCTCGGATGTGGCTTATGACTGGATCACGTGTGCATCATCATTCAAGAATCCAGACAGATGTTATAGTAAGCAAAAAAAAATTGTTCAGACTATCCTATAGTGAAGATCCTAAAATTCAAGTCATTTTTTTTTTGCATTATGAATGCTAGTGGGCAAAATATGGCTACTTTTCTTGAAACTGTCAACAATAATGATAATAGTGACGATAATGTTGAAGGTTTGATTTCTTTGACACTAATAAAATGACAAGACTTATTTCCTCTTTTTAATATTGATATGATTCCGTACGAAAAGCAGGTACTCCACTAAACACCACCACCGAAGCATTCAAATCTGACTTTGGGACGTTAGATATTTCAGACGCAACAAAAAATGCCATCAAAGACATGGGGTTCACGAAAATGACGGAAGTCCAGGCAAGGACGATTCCCCCATTGATGGCAGGTCGCGATGTATTAGGTGCGGCCAAAACTGGTTCCGGAAAGACATTGGCATTTCTGATACCTGCAATAGAGATCCTGCACAAACTTAAATTTAAACCGAGAAACGGTAAGTTTGATTGATCGATCTTTATATATGAGAGACTTTTATGCTCATGATTGGATTTCTTTGTGATAGGTACTGGTGTCATTATTATTTCGCCGACAAGAGAATTGGCGCTTCAGATTATGGGGGTAGCCAAAGATTTGCTAAAATATCATCAGCAGACTTTTGGTATTGTGATGGGTGGTGCAAATCGACCCGCTGAAGTTCAAAAATTAGTTAAAGGTGTAAATCTTTTAATTGCCACGCCGGGACGACTTTTAGATCATCTACAGGTTAGCATGAATAGATCTATTCTTCATGTTTCTTATATATGGAATATTTATTTTTTGCTGATTCTTTAAGAAAATAATACGATTTATGAAAAGAATACAAAAGGCTTCGTGTATAAGAATTTGAGAGCACTTGTGATTGATGAAGCTGATCGAATTTTAGAAATTGGGTTCGAAGAAGAAATGAAAAAAATTATTGATATTCTTCCAAAAGGTATTTGATGAACTTTATTATTAAATTATCTTCTTACGAGGTATCTAATTCAATTACCCTCTAATTGATAGAGGACCGTCAATCTATGCTCTTCTCCGCCACACAGACTACCAAAGTTGAAGATCTTGCCCGAGTTTCGTTGAGGCAAAATCCAATATATATTAATGTTGATCAACAAAAAGAAACTTCAACAGTGGAAGGCCTTACCCAAGGCTACGTAGTCTGTGATAGCGATCAACGATTCTTATTGTTGTTCACATTTTTGAAGAAAAATTTAAATAAAAAGCTCATCGTCTTCTTTTCAAGTTGTAAATCTGTTCAGTATTATGCGGAATTATTAAATTATATTGACGTCCCTGTTTTGGATCTACACGTAAGTTGGATTCATTCATCTTTTTATGATTAATAAGATCATTCGCCGTTCTTAAAATTCCGTTCTATTAAAAAAAAAATAAAATAAAATAAAGGGTAAACAAAAACAAACAAAACGCACACAAACTTTCTTTGAATTTATGAATGTGAAACGTGGAATTCTTTTGTGCACGGATGTTGCTGCACGTGGTTTGGATATCCCGGCTGTAGATTGGATTATCCAATATGATCCACCCGATGACCCGCGCGATTATATTCATCGTGTAGGAAGAACTGCACGGGCTGGTGGGAAAGGTCGGAGCTTGCTGTTTTTATTACCAAGCGAATTGGGATTCCTGCGTTATCTTAAACACGCTAAAATTCCATTAAATGAGTACGAATTCCCCGCAAACAAAATAGCTAATGTCCAATCACAGGTAAGCCTCTTTAATAATCGATGAATGCTATGGATAAATATCATTACTTTTTCCTCCAAATTTTTAATAACGTTTGAATTTCCCAGCTTGAAAAGTTAATAGAAAAAAATTATTATCTTCATGAGTCTGCACGTGCTGGGTTCAAATCATATTTAATGGCATACGCATCTTACTCGCTAAAATCAATCTTCAATATAAACAATCTGGATCTTGCAAAAGTTGGCAAATCTTTTGGATTCCAAGTACCGCCAAGAGTTAATATCAATATAGGGACCAGTGGAAAAGCGCCAAAGGCTCAAAAACGCAATAATATTGAAAGTGAAATAGCTCCAAGGTCTCAAAAACGCAATAAACTTGGAGGTGGGTTCGATAATAATAAATTAAAAGAAGGTAAAAAGCATTTTGTGAAGCAACGCAATAGCGCGCTCAAACGAAATAATAGTGAATTACAATGGAGTCGATAGTTTGCATGCATCGTCATGATTATGATGATTATTATTATAATTCTTATTATACGTTTACCTTGAGAGTAATCTTTTTTTCGCCAATTAACCGTCATTATTTCCCATCACCCCGAACTCGAGTATTCGAAGAATTAAAGATGTTAATTAAATAACGTCTTCTCTTAACAAAATTGTCATAAAAAGTAACCATAGAAGAATCAACGACGATCCCAAAAATATCAAAAAGAAAAGGAAAAAGAAGGGATAGTAGAAATGTTACATATAATAATATATTTAAGCTCGTGTTAGGAGTTTATTCGAGCAGGATAATTCAATTTATCTGTTTCAAATGTCAAGTATTAAAGATCACACACTCATAATAATCACACTCCGTATTATTATGATGATGATTATTATTCCATAGCATAATTATCAGGAGTCCTAAATTGTCCCCGATTAGTAGGGAATCGATTCACATGAGGTGCCCCGGGTGCAGGTGGAAGTGAAATTTGATTGGCCATATTAATTAATGGCATTACGGGTGCCATTGGAGCCATCTGAACAGGAACTGGAACAGTGGACGGAATTGCAGTCATTTGAACATTAACTCCAGTGGGTATAGTAGTCATTTGGGCAGTCATTTGAACATTAGGGATAACAGTCACAGGTTGTTGAACTACTCTGATTGTACCTTGAACACCATTCATCATACCATTATGTTGCATTGGATTATGATTTTGCTGAACTGTGTTTAGATTATGTTGCTGTAATCCATTTGCTAATCCATTGGCATATCCATTAGATAGACCATTTGGTAATCCATTAGATAACCCATTGTGTGGTAATCCATTTTGCAGACCATTGGGATTATGTTGCATAGTATTGTGTTGTTGCTGCTGCTGCTGCTGCTGCTGCTGCTGCTGTTGTTGTTGCTGTTGTTGCTGCTGTTGCTGCTGCTGCTGCTGCTGTATTTGATGTTGAAGAGGTGTAGTATATGCAAGATCCTGGAAATATGGATGTTCTAATGCGTTCTTTGCTGTGATTCTTTCGTCTGGCTGATAGACCAACATTTTGCTCAATAAATCCATTCCCGAAGGGTCTATCATAGGCAAGTGAGTGGCCATATCTTGAGGGGTATAAGCTGGATATGGCTTATGAAAATCTTGATATTGCGTCACGCCTGGCCATGTTGATTCATTTGGCGTGCCCATTATACGAAATATTTTGATCAATTGATCGTCATTGGTGGTGCCGGGGAATAACGGACGTCCGGTGTACATTTCTGCCATAATACAACCAGCTGACCATATATCGATCGAGGTTGAATATGATCTGGAGCCAAGTAACACGTCAGGGGAACGATACCAGAGGGTGACCACCTCATTTGAGAACGTGGAAACTGGGATACCAAAAGCACGAGCAAGTCCGAAATCGGCAAGTTTGAGATTCCCATTTTTATTAATGAGAAGATTTTGAGGTTTTAGATCACGATGAAGCACTCGATTTTCGTGACAGAAAGCGATTCCCTGTAACATTTGATACATGAAACTTTTTATCGTGTACGGATCCAAAGCCCCATGATTTCCATGTGTATCCATGTATTTCTTCAAATCTTGATCCATGTATTCAAAAACCAGCATAAGCTTATTCTCAGTGTGAATCACATCCTGAAGACGCACGATGTGATTATGCTTCAATTCTTTCATTAACGATATCTCGCGTATGGCAGTGGATGGGGCTCCTTCTTCTGAATCCAGATGAATCTCTTTCAGAGCAACAATCTCACCAGTCATCTTATTTTTACCCTTGTATACTGTTGCATAAGTTCCTTCCCCAAGTTTTTCTAATCGATGATATTTTTCTGATGTCATTTTTTTCGCTTCTTCTCTTTTATTGGAGAGTTTACACACGTGCTTCTTTTTTGCACACACGCACTTGATTTATATTGGTTTGGACGGAAATTCAAAAAAAGTAAGAGCTGAAAGAATGCTGGTTTTTAAAAAGACGATGTTCAACGTTTTTCGGGAAAAAAAAATCTTTAACGTCATCAAGTTGGATAGAAAGCACAAACCTATGACTCTATGACTCTTGGAAGATAAATAGAAGGTGAAACAACTAAAATTTCTGGAATTACGGTGGTCCGTCGATTAGTTTTTTAATCCCAACTGTGAAGTTCCGGTCGTCAAATACACTTGTGTGAGAAGGGAGGGTTTGTGTGAGTATGAGAGTTGTAATAGCATAACAGCAAGAGTATGTGAGCGCTCACCCGTTCCTTTTTGTATGAGAGCCTCATTGTTTATTTTGCTTTTCCCCTTTAGGTGGGAAACCAGTCACGTTACAACGACTTATCACATGGTGGCTCATTGATGAATTTGATGAATTTCTTGTTCCGAGCACGCGTGGTTTCTTTACGTCAGACACACGGCCGGTCTTTCCTAAGATATTATTTGAGAGGAACAATACCACACACAAATACCTATTGTCAATAGTGTTTGAGAGAAAAGTAACCCCCACTATGGAACGACTTCAACGTCTTTTTGGCGCAGCAGCAGCCGGACAAAGCTTGCAACCTGGTGTTGATACCCCAACCGTTGATAATGCGGAGATGGTTTATATATCTTCGCTGGCTTTATTAAAAGTAACTTTGTTGAAAAATTCGTCGTTTCTCGTTGGAATTGGTTGCATGATCAACTAAGAGTGGTAACTCACGTAAACTCTTTTCATTTGGTTATTAGATGTTGAAGCATGGTTTGTGAATTTATCTTGGAGGGGAAATTTTTTTTTGATGATCTAAAACTCAATCTAAATATCTAATTCGAAATCAATTCAAATCAAAAGGTCGAGCTGGTGTTCCTATGGAGGTAATGGGCCTGATGCTCGGTGAATTTGTTGATGACTATACAGTTCGAGTGATCGATGTATTTGCCATGCCGCAAAGTGGTACCGGCGTATCCGTTGAGGCTGTTGATCCTGTCTTTCAGACAAAGATGTTGGAAATGTTAAAGCAGACTGGGCGGTTTGTGTTTAATTTTATTGGTGTTTTACGATTCCTTCCCGTGAGTAAGTGATTTTTTAATCTTTATGTATGCATGGGTTAATGTGTGATTTTAGACCTGAAATGGTGGTCGGTTGGTATCACTCTCATCCCGGTTTTGGTTGTTGGTTGTCTAGCGTTGATATCAATACACAGCAGGTGAGAAAAATAAAAAATATATCAATCAATGATAAACGACGTTGATTATTGTTTCATTCTAAGGAGGTTATTGATTTGATTTAAAAAAAAAATTAGAGTTTCGAAGCGTTAAATCAACGAGCAGTAGCAGTAGTCGTAGATCCGATACAATCAGTAAAAGGAAAAGTAGTAATCGACGCATTTCGTCTAATTAATCCACAAATGTTGATGTTGGGTCAGGAACCGCGGCAAACTACTTCGAATATCGGTCATTTGAATAAACCGAGCATTCAAGTAAATATTATTTTTTTGAAGTTTTCACACGAATCATGATATTAAATATCGGATTTAAATTTTCTAATAGGCATTAATTCATGGACTAAATCGTCACTACTATTCAATAGCAATCAATTATCGAAAGAACGAACTAGAACAAAAGATGTTACTGAATTTGCATAAAAAGAATTGGACGCATGGTTTGACGTTACATAATTTTACGGAACATACAGAGTTGAATGAAAAAAGCGTCAAGGTAATTAATCATTGTCACGATTATATTATTCGCATGCTATGATATGTTAATTCTTTTTGATGTTTCTAGGCAATGCTTACCCTGGCAGAAGCATACAACAAATCAGTCCAAGAAGAATCCACCATGACAACTGAACAATTGAAAACACGTCATGTGGGTAAACAAGACCCAAAGCGTCACCTGGAAGAAAGTTTGGAAGAGGTGATGTCGAATAACATTGTCATGGCTCTTGGTACAATGATCGATTCTGTCTGTTTTTGAGAATATCGATCTAGTTTATTTTTTATTGTTATTATGGAATGCCAAGAAAATAGCATATTGCTGCGGTGGATGTTAAATGAATTTAGAAAATCTTTGTATCTTATTTATTGAATGTTCGAGATGGATAGATGGTAAATCAATCACCGAATCCTGTGACATAACTTTATTTTTATTACACAAGAACCGACAAAACTGCATCACAATTAATTAACGTTTTTGTAGCTGCGACAATAACGATAACGAATTGTAACAATAAATAATAATGAACCGTTTGGTATTTTTTTCTTTGATATTCGTTCTATCTTTGCTGGTGTTTTATAATTTACTTTGGTCAAAACGCGAAAACTTGTCTTACCATCAAGTTTCAACATACCATTATAAGCCTAAAACCGTTGCGATAATTGGTAACTTTTTGAGATTATGATATTTCCGTGACATGAAAGAAATATTAAATAACACCTAATGATTTTAGGAGCTGGAGCAGGCGGAACATCCGCTGCCTATTTTCTATCAGAAAAATTCGAAAACACCTCACTAAAAATCGAGAGCACCATCTTCGAACGCTCAAACTATGTGGGTGGTAGAAGCACCGTTGTGAAATTCGTGCGTGACGAACAAGAATACCCTATTGAACTAGGTGCATCGATTTTCATTGATGTTAATTATCATTTAGCGAACTCGGCGAAAAAGTTTGGGTTAGAGTATGAATATTTTGGCAAGAAATTTCCGGGGGCGAGGCTTGGTATGTGAGTAGTTTGAATATTATGGCACTGAATTTCCGGGGCCGAGGCTCCTCGTTGGACTAATGACACTCTTTCTATTGATAATGAATTTTTGCGGAATAATAAAAAAGATGGGATGGAAAAGAATTCGTTTTTGAACAAACTTCATACAAATATTGGGATATTGTTAAAATTTTTTGGAAATATGGATGGGCGCCATATACGGTATTTTATTTATTAAGAGAATCCAGATTTGCCAAATAAGATAATCACACGGTATGTTTTAACACCAATTCAGGTCCAAAACATGGTCAAAGACATTGTGTCCAAATTTCTGGCGATCTACAAATTTCAGGAGCCATTCACCAGCGTACAATCAGCATCCGAACGTCTAGATCTGGCTGCTGAAATTCAACACACCGCGCTCAACTACTTTAGAACCTTGAAAAAGATAGATCCACTCTACCTAAGCCATTTTGTGGAGGCAGCAAGCCGCGTAAATTACGTGTCAAATCTCGACCAGATTCACGCGTTGGGTGGATTTATTTCTTTAGCACCTGAAGGCGCTAAAAGTATCAAGGGTGGAAATTATTTGTTGTTCGAGAATTGGATCAAGCATTCGGGCGCGACACTGAAGCTGGAGACGACGGTCACAAAAGTGACGAAATTGGATTCAAATCATGAAAAAGATGGTGATGACACTCCAAAGTATGAAATCACGACTCAAAATGGGAAAAAGCAGATTTTTGATGCGGTCATTTTAGCTGCCCCTATTGTAAATTCAATTTTTTGGTTATCGTATAAGTTAATCTTGACGCATATTCATAATTCATTTCTTTTGATCTATTTACAGCAATTTGCACAGATCGACTTTGAAAATATAAACATTAACGTGAAAGAAATTCCTTATGTCACATTGCACGTAACATTAATAACTGGACACTTGAATCCTGCCTACTTCAACCGCGAAAATATCGATGACCTTCCATCAATGATACTCACTGTGAATAGCGAACTCTGTGATTTTAATAGTTTAGGCTGCCAGTACAAACTAGAAAATGGTGAACGTGTATGCAAGATCTTTTCACATCACGAAATGACCGACGAATTGCTCGACAAAATCTTCTTGAGCCGTTCCTGGACATATTATAAAATATGGAAATCTTATCCGTGGCTTTCCCCAAATCAGACATATCCGCCAATCGAGTTGGATCAGAATTTGTTTTATGTGAATAGCTTTGAACCATTTATCTCGGTATGTACTGGTAAAAATTGATATAGGTGGAGAATTAAGTTTTGGGTTTATTAATTTCATTCCTTTACCTTAGACCATGGAAACAGAAGCTGTTTCAAGCGAAAATATAGCTAAAATATTGAAACGTCGATGGGTTGGACCTGCTATTAAATCCAAATTATAATATTGGTTTTAAGTCGTTAAATAACACATCAGTTTGTATCTTTCAAAAAAAAAATCAATGTTTTGTCTATCAATGATCGTACCATATAATATAGAAAAATAATATGCATACAGTGAAAAACAACTTGATACATATTTTTTAACAGTTAAAGGACTAAAATATCAGTTCCAATTTTTTTTAAAAAAAAATCAATTTACAATTTTTACAATTGCATACAATTTAAGTTGATGACAAGTTTTTTTTTTAAATAGTTGATGAGGTGGATTTCGGCGAAGTGAAAAACACATAGGAACTTATCATGATCGCGCACGCGGGTGCCACTTTTCCGACACGTGGTACTACGCCTAGAGTAATATAAATCAAATTAGTAATTAACTTTTAGTAATCAATTTTTGATAATTAATGATTTACCTCGCATCAACCCCGAAAATCCTTCCTCTTTTGCCACACTCTGCATTATTCGTAACATGGAGTTATTTTTTGCTATTTACAACACCAAGATTTAATTTATTAGTTACGTAACGTGACCAGAATAAAAAACTTCAATTCTTACCATTCGTATGCAAAGCAACTTGTCTTCTTGTTTTTGCAACATCAAACGGTGTTGTTAGTGTCGCTGCGATCTACAATTTTTCGAAAAAAAAGAAGACATAATTCAAGAAAAAGTGGTAAGCAAGTATAGCAATTAAAAAACAAAATCACGTACCATTCCAGAAATCGCGCCACTAATAAAAGCAACTTTAAATTCCTGTGATTCTCCTCGTCCATCATCAGACATATAATATCTTTTATGTATATTTCGTCTAATCGATTCATAACCAGTCCAATAAATAGCTAATCAAACAAATTTTCAATTAATCTTGCAACCATAAGCAAAACATTCAAAACAATAATTGTAATTTACCTGAAAATGGTACATCCCTCCATAATGTAGGACCCAATCCACGCCACAAAGATTTTATACCATACGACCGAACCATCGATTTGACGCCGTTCATTACTACCCGTATACCATTTGTTCCCTCAGGTCCCTGTAGACGTGTTCGAAATAGTTCTATCGGGGATATGACAGTGACCGCCACGGCTATATTTTTATAGGAATTTAGGTTATTTAAAACAACGAATATAATGTCTCGTACTTTCATATTTCTTTTGGAATAAGACTACTTACTTCTCGCACACGCACCAGCAATTAATGGTGCATAAGTATCAGCCTTCTTCCCTTTCCACCGGTTCCATATTGTATCACGTAGATACTCATATCCTACAAAGTATATGACTGTTGATGGTACCGACATGACGCTACAAAATATAAGTAGTATAATTTTAATAATCTCAAGGATAATTACAGAAAATTAATGTATATATTTACAGTGCGGGAGATAAGCCTCGCCATAGGGAAGATATTCCTTCATAGCGCACAATTTTTATAACACCATCCTATAATCAACATAATGATGTTATCGTTGGTATTTTTAAAATGAAAAATTTCATTAGATAATCAATTAGTTCCCACTAGTAAAAAATCTCACCAAAAGCCCATTCAATTGTCTACTTGTAGTCCCGTGTGCAGCCTCTAAAGCGGGAGTATCCATATACGCGCACGACAAAGACGACGATGCGGCTGCCTGATTTGGGATTCGACAAATGAGATCTCGTTGTAAATTTTGTGGGGTAAAGAAGACATTGTGACAACATTTTGTGAACGAAGAAGAGAACGCAGGTGAAGATGCAGATGCTGTTGCTCCAGAAATAGAAGTTGAAAATAGTCTCCTAGCCTGATTTTGAGATTGCAGTCGAGTTTTTATTACATCCAATGGTGTGGCTGTGCGGCATTGTTGTTATTAGTCATGATTAATCATTTATTTCATTAAATTCCCATTAGTTTAAAAATTAAAGACGACAAACTTACTAAATACTGATGTTAGAATTGCACCAGAACATGCTGCATACATTTTATGAAAAGGAATTTTATTAATATCATCGCGAAATGAATGATATTTCCCATTAACTTGGTCAGTGTTCATTAGAATTTCTGCGTATTCCAATTCTTTTTTTTTGGTTCCGTCTGTTTCCATGAGAATTTGGTGGAAATTTTTTGCCTGCAAATTTATTAATCAAGGTTATTTACCACACGTTGTAAACTTTTGCAAGCGGTATTCATATAAATAATTCTTGCCTTTTGATTTTACGAAATCCAAACCTTATAAAGAATGTATACACTTGTAAATATAGAGAAGGAAACTCAAACACCCGAAAACACAAAATTGAGAGGGATCTTTTTTTAAAAATTCGATCACATTTTTGATATATAATATACAGATTTTATTGCACATGCGTATTAGATATATATATCGATATACATGCACTGCGTGTCGGTAAGGAAAAACATGATTTTTATCTGATTTTGCTGCATTACGGGTACTCCCATGTCAAAACAGACAGTCATACATAATATAAGATTCGTAATTATTACGTTACTACTTTAAAATTTTATTTTGACATTTGCTAACTAACAGGTATTATTTATTATCGCTAGTTTAAAAGAAAGATAAGAAGAAACTATAGTAAAATACTATAAAAAAGTATCATAAATAAACTTCAGTATTAACTAAATTTCCCATCATTAATTTCCTTAATCACGGCGATTTCCTTTAATCTTGAAACTTTCCAACGACATATAAGTCAGCAACGCGATGACAGAATCAGCGAATGCCATGTAAAACACTTCGCATGGCGCGTTGTTTAGATATCGTAGTAAACCGATACCACCAAAGATTACCATGCGGTTCATCACTTATTTAGTATTATTTCGTGAATTGGGCAATTTTATTAGAATTAATACAGGAAAAATCATGAATGGCATCTTTCCTTGACCACCATGAATGGAAATGATACCTGAACTGGAAATAAATTTTTCATTGCTGGCGTTGCCAGCGGTGATATGATAATGGCCCAAAGAGATCTTTTTTAAAAAAAAAAAAATAATAAAATATTTTAAAAATATGTCCAAAATGGCAAGGTTGCAATGGAGAGTGATAGATACCAAGTAGACACCGATAATTTTGTAAAGGGTTTCCAATTGAGGTTTTTCCCTGCCCGGAATAGGAATTTTCTATTGATGGGAAATAAAAAATGATATTTGAATCCAGTATGAACATTAACTTAAAACAATAATGCAACTAAAAAGAATAACTTACCAAACCTTCAATGATATTACTTGGCGTAACCAAGAACGTAACACCCTCCAAAATGTTGACACCGCCTTGGAGTAAAGACAAGTTGGAAGGTCTAACCCAGTTTGAGATCCTTTCAAAGAAACTCATTTTTCAATGGAAAAGAATTGCAGAATATAGTATCTTAATTAGATTGAATCAAAGAGGCACGATAACGATAATAACAAAAGAGGGCCTGTATTTATATACAATTACATATTTAAAAATCATCATCGTTAAATCATTTGCTCCGCCATATGTCCCGTGTAATTAATTGATTCACTCTCACATAAACTATGATATATTATTATTGACTGAAAGAAAGTCAGAAATTTGACGGTGGGAATTTGCGGATATATGATATATTGAATTCACATCATATGATTCATTACAACTCAGCCTCCTTATAACTTTTTATAACGGAATTTCTCTAAAGCGACCAAAATTTTCTAGAATGGTTCATAGGAAAATAATGACATTCTCTTTATAAGGACAAAATTAGCCTGGATGTTTGATGTCGTAATAAAGATTCACTTGTAATTATTCGAACCGAATAATTACCGACTGATAATCGGAGTGCCTGACGGTTTGCCAAATAATATTGAATCATTATGATAATGGAGAATAATTATTAACCAGTGTAGTTGAAATTGAAATTAAAAAAAATCGAAATGCAACTATTACAGAATTCTTTATTTCAGTTAATTTCTGATATAAATAAAAAGGATGAATTAAGCAAAAATCTCTTCAAAATACAATAAAATTTAATCTTTTTTATCTTCGGCAGCCGAAATATGCTTCGCTAAATACTATTTCTCCCAGAATAAATCATGTGATTGAGATTTCCCATCCATAATATTTCTCCCGATACAAAAATTCCAGATAATCAGAAGGTTTGAGTCATGAGTTATCCGTTTATACCAAAGCTGATGATATCGAAAAAACATAGCTCATTTGATATTCATATTCCCGAATTCTCTTTAAAAGCAATTCTAACGGAATCTAGTGAAATTACAGCATGGATTCTATCTATTCCTATTCCCATAAATAATATCAGGAAGAAGCGATTTGATTTCGCCGTATACCAATGTTCTCATCAATACTATTCATAAACTTGGCATTCCTGATTCGATCCTCATATGCTTTATAGTAAAAATACCAGTATAAACTCTCCTTTTGTCTAACCTTCATTGCCACCCTAAATAGGCCAACTATATTTGAGCAGTTACTTATAGCGCAATGCTTAACGGATAACTGATATTCAGATTCAAGACATTATAAAATCGTTTCACCAAAAAGGCAGATGATATGATCGGCGTTACAAATTATAACGCGCGTACGTGACTGAATCCTTATCCTTATCCAGTGTCTCGACTATTAACACATGTCTAATTCAGATCCAGAGAATTCGCCCAAAGCTAAGGTAAGTGTCTTGATCACAACTATCAAACCCCAAATCGAAGAGAGTGCTGACGAAAGTGAAGAGAATGAATTCGAAGAGAAAGAGAAGGAATCTGATAATGGATATTATGGGGGATATATACCCCGGATGAAGTGATATTTAGATGTATTGGACTGTCAAAACCATGATTGATGGATGTATCATTGGAGAAGTAGAGAGTGCATTAACAAAATTCAAATATATAGACAGTGCATCAATAGATGCTAACTAATGAATCAAAACAAGTTTGGATGCTGTAATTAAGAATTATATTATAAATAAAGACTATAAAATAGAAATAATAATAGCTTAAGTTCAATTAGAATATAATTAAGCAAATAATCTTTGTAATAATTCTAATTAAAGAACAAAATAAAATAAAGTTTATTATTTTTAAATATATATTACACATGTTTTTTTATTAAATTTTATTACTAATCTATTTCAAAAACTATTATTAATTGAGTAGTTTATAAAAAAACTACAAAAGCATTATTAGAATTATATTATTATGATTAAAAAATTATATTATTATGATTAAAAATTATCTTTTTAGAAACTAATAATATTATTGAAAAGATCAATTAAATAACTTGATAAAAGTTTGAATTAATAATTGATATAATATAAATTAATTAGCAAAAATACAGAAAATTAACTTAAATAATTCCTATGATCATATGAACTGAGTGTAATATAAATAATTTAAATTATATTGAAATTTTTAATAGAATTTATACTGTTTTTGTTATATTTAGTTTATATAATCTCACAGTTTACTTGATAGATTTCTTATATTTAATTCAAGCAACTATCATCATTATTTAGAAAATTGCTAAAAAAAATTAATACTTATTTTTAATAATATTAATCTTTTTATAAAATCAAATACTTAATAAAGAATCAATTATATTAAATAAATATTAAAAAATATAATTTTATATAAATCTTTAAATCTGTACAAAACTTTAAATCTAATATCTGAACGATAATTGATTTTAGAGAAAATTTTGCACATATATCTGCATGAATATATGAATATTCTGCACAGAATATAACAGTTTTGGCAAAGAAATTCACTTGTTTTCTTTTGCAATGTTTTTCTGAATTTATACATTTTATTTCGTTATAAATTATTAATATCTCTTCTGTTACAGATAAATCCATTTCAAAGAAAGAAATATCATTTGATTAGCTACAATGAAAATGTCAAAAGCATGATTGTTATTACGTAATATCTGAAAGCATTGTAAATTTAAAATAATAAATGTCTTTTTTAAAATATAATATCCACATTTACGGCATATCCACTTACGAAATAACGATAATTCGTATTGAATTCTACATGCAGAGTCATGATCCCCTACTATAAAAAGATGTATGTACTACTATTTCCTACCAAAAAAATTCTTTTCTTCTGGACCTGCACTTATTGTGCTATTTTCATTCAAGCAAAACAAAATAAATATTCATGTCTAGTAATCCATCGGTCAAAGAGGTTCAGAAATAGAAGCGAGCTGATGTTATTAAATTCTTACAGGGTAAAAAAGAAGAATTAGACCTTGACGACGAAGATATTAAAGTTATTCAAGATCAAGAGGTCACCTCCTAATTCTCTGGTGTTTTAGAGATGGCTAAATTGTTAGACAATAAAGATCCTTGGACAAGTGCGTAGTATCATTCAAATGTTCAGTACATTTAGAGTGGAAAAAGATGCGAATGTCCAAATACAAACAGAAGTATTGGCTGAAAATTATTGGGAAAGTTTATATTAAGAATTATGACAAAATGGAGTAATGTTATCCGGAATCGAAAAAGCAAATGCAACTTTATGAATATGACAGTGTACAACCACGATCTATAATGAACAAAATGTTAGTGTTTCTGAAATCAGAAGCTCTAGGGTTCTGGATAGAACTTACATATTTTTGATTCTGTTGCTTAGCTTGTTGAACTTTGGAATAATATCAAATAAAAGAATATGAAAAAACTTCCATTTGAATTTGTTGATTCACATGGTGCCTGATATTAAAAAAAGTCCTGATATATTCTATCAAATGAAATCTTTCATCGTGTTATCACACGCACAACACAATCCAATAAGAATGCGCAAATTTTTTATTGCGCATTCTTATTGGCATGTGATCAAGAACCGGACACAGATTAAATATTCGCGTTTACCACACGTATTTTTTCTATAAAAAGGAGTATCGTTTCAATCAATACACCCAAGATATTTACCCAAGCTACAAAAACGATGAAACTAAAGACTTTTTTTGTATTCATCTTATTGATTACGATCTCATCGATCGACGCCATTCCCAGCCAACTCGTTAAAAGAACCTCTGGTTACTCACAATGCTTCCCTCAAGCGAATACCCTCGACGTAAAAACTGTTCCAGCTGACCTGGTTCCTAACACGAAGACTAGCTTCACTATCTCTGGACAATTTGAGGGTCAATTTACCGGTGCAACCAGAGTAGAAATTGATGTATTAAACAAAGACCAGGACTGGCTCTACGGATTTAGTGGCCAAGGCTGCCCATTTTCGTCGTGTCCATATGATGCAAACAACGGTTTTACTATAACAGTGACAGCTGATCTGAAGGATCTTCCTAAAGGATATAAAATCGTGGTTGCTATCTTTTTAGATTATGACAACAATCGCGAGCGTCCTGATGCCTGTGCAATAGCTTCCGACAATAGTTAGGGAGTGCGTTATGTGCAGTTACTAAAATTTTCTTCCGATAGATGTTTTCATACATAATTTTTGATAGAGTACGCAGTTTGATGCAGCTTCAAATGTTTTCTTTCGAAAGATGCTTTACGTTTCCGGTAATTGATATTGTTTTTTGCAGTGTTTCTTAATGTTTTGGTCTCATTTACAGGCGCTTTTTCTGTTGGGATTGAAGTGCTTAAAGTTAATGAGACAATTAAATTTTTTATTTTTTTTTATTTTGTGATTTCTTTATACAAAAATAAATAATATTTGCGCAATTCCTTTTTTGGAATTGACCAAAATTATTAAAATTTTACGATACTATCGTTATTAACGAGTAAAACCATACAATAACTTGCGTAGCACATTATTTTTTGGTATTACTGGAATGTAATGGCGGACAGTTTTTTTCAAATTAAATCAATCTAGAATAATAATCATATATAAAAAGTTGTTTTTAGAATGCTTATAAACAGGGCTTTATAACCTTAAAATATTTGCATTCAGCATGCCTTCTTTCCGTATCGATGCTAACTTGAATGCAATTTGCACAAGAGTATTATCCCTAAGAACCATCTTCTCAAAATATAACTTTTTTCCTCTTTTATTAATACAATGAAAAATCTTTTGCAATATGTTTTAACTTTTGTTATATTATTATCTTAGCTCTCCTTTTCATGTCTCTACTTGAAAAATAATCATATATTATCTATAAAATTGAGATACAGACTTTACTAAAACCATAATAAAATGCATATGCTATACTGAATCATGAAAATTTTTAAAAAGGAGACTTTATATGAATAGTAAAAGGTAATAATTGAATTTGAGAATTTTTGTAAAGATAAATATTATATTATTTATAAGAATGAATATAAATATCTTTCAGATCTCAGAATCAAATTTTTTAATAATAAAAAAGGATAATTATTGCATATTGATAAAAAGTAAATAGGAAAAATATAATATATATTAGCATAAATTAACAAATAATTTATTATATTTCATGTTTCTCAATGCTTGTTTATAATGTTACATATTGATATTTTTATAATTATAGTTTAATTTATAAAGTAAGTATTTGTAAAAATATCAATAAATATTTTACATAATAATGAAATTATAAATTAAAATCATATCTAATAAAGAAATAAAAGAATATTTTATATTTGTAAAGTATTATAATATAATTTTTATTTTAATTAGAACTAAATATTAACTTATAATAATATAATTTCGAAATTATAATAATAATTATAAATTAAATATAATATTATTAAAATAATAATTGTTAAATATGAAATATTAATATTAAAATTTATTAAATATTTAATCCTGAATTATACTTATATTTTATGTAAAATTCGTTATATTATTATAAAATTCAATTGATTTTTTAAGTATTTTTGAAAAATCTTAATTTACTGAATTTAATATTTATTTTATAATATTAATTAAAGTTTTTATTATATCTATATATTATTATTTATTAATATTTTTATATATATACTTTTTGTAAATATTAATATTTTGTAATTTTTCATAATAATATCTTTTAAAATATTTATATCTTGAAAAATTTATATTATAATTTTTCTTTCAGAATAATTTAATTTTAAAGTTTTATTTTAATATTTTATTTAATATCTTTTATAAAATTAATATTTTATTAAAAAATAAATATTTGAATTTATTTTATAAATAAAAAAGATGAAGAAAATAAGATTAGAATTATTTAATAAATAATTAATAAAATAAATAAATTTTTTATCAAAAATAAATTAATTTTAAATCTTAATTTATATAATAAATATTAATTTTTTAATTTATATAATATTTTAAATTTTTTTATATTATAACTATTTTTGATTATTAAAATAATAAATATTATAAGTTTTAAATTAATTAGTTCCAAATTCAAATTAATAATAATATTATATTTATTAATATTATAATAAAAATAATTAATATAAAATTAAAATAATATTATTTTTTATTATTTAATTTATTTAATATTTTTAATATTTTTAAATTTATTAATAATATTATAAATTATATTTCAAAATATTTTTTTAATATATTTATTAGTTTTTATTTATATATAAATTAAAATTAGAAAAATATTAATATATTATATAATAAAATATATTAGAATTTTAATAAGATTAAGAATTGATAATAATATAATATAATTAAAATTATATTAAAATTTTTAAATTTAATTATTTAGTTTTATATTATCTTTTTTATAAAATTTAAAATATTTTATTAAATTAATATTTTATAACTTTACTATTATTAAAAAAAATATCTGAAATATAAGTATAAAAATATATTAATAAAAAAAGTTATAATAATATATAATATTATAAATATTAAAATTTAAAAAATATAATAAATATTTAATATATTAATTAAATATATAGTAATAATTAAAAGTAATAATTCAAGAGTTAAATTTATTAATAAAATATAATAAAAATTAAAACTTTCTATTTATATTAAAATTTATAATTTTATTAAGAAATAATTTTTATTTTTATATTAAAATAAAGTTTATTAGTTATAATTT
>CAJVPS010000034.1:0-48651 GCA_910591765.1 Ambispora leptoticha | reverse complement strand
TGAAGGTACTATCATATAAGTATTATCTATTATTAATTTATTTATCTTATTATTTAAAGATGCTGTATCTGTTCTGTATTTTTAAGAATGAAATATCAAATAAAGAATAAGTTTTAAAACATAATTTCTTGTCTGTTTTTGATTTAATTTTCTATATGAATTCTATTTCAAATAATATCACTTTATATCTTGAATCTTCTATATGAATTTTTCTGATATAATACTATATTCTGATTTTTCTGTGTGAATTATTTGAATATATTATATTACATAACTAGAAGATTATATATTATTTGTGATATCAATTTGAAAATCTAGAAGAAAGAAATAAAATTTCAACCTGATCAGAAGTTTTTTT
Organism: Ambispora leptoticha; assembly: GCA_910591765.1. Taxonomy (NCBI): domain Eukaryota; kingdom Fungi; phylum Glomeromycota; class Glomeromycetes; order Archaeosporales; family Ambisporaceae; genus Ambispora; species Ambispora leptoticha. Next base: position 48,293 of record CAJVPS010000034.1, on the reverse strand, counting down.
AGATAAATTCTATTGTCACTTGCATCATACTATAAATTATACTTAAATATCAAATCATGAAGTTGTATATTTATCAGAATGTGATCCTTTAATTGTAATTTTTGGTGAAATAATCATAATATATAATAGTAATATTAATAAGCTTCATGATAAAGTTATTTCTAATTCTCTTTTAATGTGAGATCTAGCAATCAAATCATCTTTATCAAGAGGAAGAAAATGGATAAATACTGATACCTAGGATAATATTCCTAAAGTTATTCAAAATTCTAATATTGCAGCAAATCATATTGACTATCATAACAATTTTATGACTAAAATCTTTGAAGATCTTTTTAATAAACTATGTATCAATATCAGAAAATACTATAGATCAGTGGATATTTATATGAATGATACTTATTATCACAAATATTAAATTGAATAAGTACTAATATCAAACTCAAAAAAGGATATCTTGATAATATGGTTATTTTCAGCTGGTATTAATATTTCAGAAAACTTTACAAAATAGAATTATATAAGTTAGTAAAGAATCATAAACATAATATATCATTTGCAAGTATATAAATAGCTAGAAACTATGATCACAACTTATTCTATATATCATCTTATCATTGTGAACTCTAGCTAATTAAAAGAGTGTGATTAATTGCAAAAAGAGAAGTTATCAGATCTGGTCTCCATTCTAGTCTTTTAGCTATTAGAAATAAATTATTATATGTCTTTAAAGAAAAGATTATGACTAAGATTATTATTAGTTTTTAGAAAAGATCACTTGATAAGACTATAGAATATGATGAATCAAGTGATAATGTATTACTAATCAATAGTAATAATGATGATAATTTTGAAGTAAAAGAAATTAACAATTAATAAAAATTCTTATACAAATTAAATATTTTAATAAAATTTATATAAATATATTTTCTAAAATCTATATATAAATAAAATTATTTAAATATTTGTATTAAATTATCTAAAAAATTTTTTATTATAAGCATATTGATGTATCTATATTTTTACACTGGATTATAATTATAATATAAAAAATAATTTATAATTAAGTATAAGATATTATTTTCTTTAAACTTAATTTTAAATTTTCAAATAATAATAGATTTTCTATATAAAATATAATTCTGAATTTTATATAAAATTTATCAGACTTATTTAATAAAATAATTAAATTAGATTAGAAATAAATTTTATATTAATATTATTATTCTTTAAAATTTAAAAATAAGATTAAAAAAAGTTTTATAATAGATAATAAAATTAAAGATAAAATAATAAGATCAAAAATATATAAGAAATTAAAATCTTTTTTATTTAATATTATAAATATAAATTTATGTAAAAAAAATAAAAAAATAAGAAAAATTATTAAATTATTTAATAATAAAATAGATATAAATAAAATTAAATATATTATATATAGTATAAATACTTAAATCTAATATATCATAAATCAGATAACTTTAAGAATTATAATAAAATATTATAATTAAATAATATAAAAATAAATATATTATCTAAAAAGATTTTATTAAAAATTTATAAGATTACTTTTTTTATTTTATTATTTTATATCTTTAATTTAAAAAATAAGATAAATAAGAATAATAAATTTTTATAAGAAATTAAGTTAAGTATATTATTTAATTTAATTTATAATTATATATATTTTTATAATAAAATATTAAAATAATATTTTAATTTTATATTTAGAAAATAATAATAAAAATATTAATTATTATAAAATTATTAATAAATTTTTATATTTATTATATAAGTTAAATCATAATAATAATAATAATAATATAAAAATAGATATAAAATTAGATTTTATTTATATTAAATATGAATTAAAATTAAGATAATACTAATATAATTCATTCTTTTTTCTTATTTTTTTAAAAAAATATATATATTTATCTAATTTTAAGAAATAAAATTACAAGAAGATAAATATATTTATTTTTTTATTAGTTATTATTAATTTAAAAAAATATATAATAATATAAAATAAAAATATAAATATATAAATAAAAATTAATAAAATATTAACTTTTAATTATTTAAATAAAAAATTAAATTAATAGAATTATCAAGTATTTTAATAAATATAAAAATAAAATTAAGCTTAATTTCTGAATGAATATTAAAATTTTAGAGTTTTTATAAATTAAAAATACTAATAATTACTTTTTATAAGATTATATTATTAAGTTTTTTAAGTTTTTAAAAGAGAAAAATATTAAAATAATATAAATACTTCTTTTATTTAATATATATTAATTTAATATATAATATTAAAATATTTTAATTCAAAAATTAAATATTTAATATATATATTTATTTAGAAATATAGAATAATTAAAATTATTTAGATAAAAATAATAATTATTTTTTTTGTATTAATTAAAAGAAAATTATAATTATTATATAAAATTTACTAAAAAATTAAGTATGATAAATAAAACTTATAATTTTTTAATTTTAAACTAATTTAAATAAGATTTATTAATTAAAGACTAGTTTATATTAATATATTATCAAATATAAAATTAAATCCTAAAGAATTTTCAATTATTATTAAAATTAAGAAAAATAAATAAATTATAAAATATTTTTTTATTAATTTAAAAAGAAATATTTAATATTATTATAAAAAAATAAAAAGAAATAAAATTAGTAGAAATAATATAATTATGTTATTTTTACTTAGTCTAGGTTATGTATAATGATAGGATTATATATATATCATTATTTAAGTAATAATTGATTCACAAGTTTGTTGTCAATAATGATTTATTTATATTTTTATCATCATTTAAATATCATCTTAAGTTATATATATATTATTATTTGAGTGATAATTAGTTCACGAATTTATTATCACACTTAGATATAAAAAATATGATAATAATTTTATGTTTATATTATCATACTTATGAGTAGATGATTTGTATATTCTTTAGAAAGTCAAATTTGATATCAATATTTTTTTAATCACTTATATAAATTTTCATATATCAGCTTAGTATTTCTGATTAATTTCTAATAAATAGAAATATCTAAATTAGCCTACTTATTCTGTATTTTCTATTATAATCTAAATTTAATAATAATATTTATATACTAATTTAATAATCATGACTAGTTTCTAATATCAGTAAAAAAAATATTAACAATATATTTAATTATGTATTATCATTTGCTAACTCAATATTATCTATTTATTACTATTAAATATGCTATCAAATATGTATATGCAATTGCTATCAATACATAAATTATAAAATATTATCAGATTATATTATCAATTTACTTTGCTAATAGTTAATTCTGAATTATTAACAATTATTATCTTTACATAATTCATTTAAATATTACTAGAGAATAAGATATATAGTACTGAATTATTAGTAATTATTAGCTTTGTATAATTCATTCAAATATTATCTAATAATAAGATATATAGTACTGAATTACTAACTATTATAATATACTCAAGTATTGATTAAGGATAAGATATATAGTACTGAATTATTAATATATCTGGTAATATATCAAAGTATCTAATAATAAGATATATAATGCTGAATTATTATCCCTATTTGATGATATGTAAAAATATCTGATAATAAGATATATAGTATCAAATTATTATCATATTTGATAATATACCAAAGCATCCAATGATAAGATATGTAATATTAAATTATTAATATATCTGTTAATATTCTAAAACATAATTTTATATATTATATATCTTTCTGTAATAATTATATCTTGGAGTATTATTTTTTTTTAATACCTATTTATATATAATTCCAAAATATAATTTTATATATTATATATCTTTTTATAATAATTATATCTTGAAATATTATCTTTTTTTAATATTTAGCTGACTTATATTAATATTTAAATTATATTTTTTATATATTTTAAAATATCATTATATTAAAAACTTTAAGATAATATTATAGAAAACTTTGAGATAATACTATAAAAAACTTTGAAATAATATTATATTGAAAACTTTAAGATAATACTATAGAAAACTTTGAAATAATATTATAAAAAACTTTGAAATAATACTATATTAAAAACTTTAGAATATTATTATCAAATATATATCAAAAAATATGAACACTATTTATGATATCTAGAATATTACTAATTTAAAAACTTTAGAGTATCACTTTTTGATATCTTAAAATATCATTTTTATTAATATTTAAATTAAATAACATGAAAATAATTATCAAATATGTACCTTATATATCAGAAGTATTTATCTGAAATTTATCTTAATTAAAATTATGTAATATAAAAAATTCTATTTATTCACAAGTTTGTATTTAGATATGTATAGCTAATTTATTTATTATATATATTATCTAATTTTTTCTGACTTATTATAGAATAATGATTCTTATATACCTAAGTAGTTATTGTGAAAAGACAAGATATTAAATATTAATTTTTGATTTGAATTTTTTTATATACTTATTGTAAAAGATGACAAAATCTCCTATCTGAGATAAATAACTAATTAAATATAATAATCTCTCTATTTCAAAAATTATTACTAAAACTAGATGATATTATCTTAGTATCTTATACTTGTTTTATTAAAAGATTTATAATGATTATGCATATTCAATGATTATTAGAGATTTATTTTTCAGTTCTTTTTTATGTGAAGTAGTAAAAACTTTCATTTTAATTTCAAAATTTTATTTATATTCCAGAAAAGTAATCTTATCCATACTCTTATACTCTTTTTTTCAATAATTATTATTATCTCACATTTTGAAGATAATCTTGATTCTCTACTATTCTAATTTTTCTTGAGATATTTGAAATTTTTGCTGTAAAAGAAGAATAGAGACATCTATATTAGATTTGTTTTTAATAAGAAATTCTGAAGATAAAGAAGTTAAGGATTCAGATATCTCTTTTTTAGCTTCAATAATATCTGAAATTTGTTTAGAAAATTCAATAGATTTTGAGTTGATGTCAAAAAGGACAATTGCAATAAATTTGTCTCAGATTTTTCAATTATATTATTACAAGAACTTTATTTATAAATCTCATTACTAACTTTTAAAATGGCAATATCAGTAGTAATAGATATAAAATCAAAAAGTTCTTGAGTTTTATTAACTAATTCAGATTTATATAATGAAAGCATTAGAGTTATAGAAAAATATTCAGAATTATATAACTTTATATCTATTAGTTCTTCTTAATTATCAAAATCAGCTTCACTATATAGTTTATAATAAATTTAATAAGTGTGCTTTCATACTTATTGATCTTTTGATCCTGAAAGCTTTTATCTACTTCTGATAGTATAACTACACTAATTACTTATTATTATATTAATAAATTTTATTGTAGTATTAAGATCTGATATTCCTTTAGCTCTGATCTTAAAATCAAAGAATAACAATATATTTTCTCAAATTTTAACAATTTTTTTCTGTATTTGTTTGACTATATCATTATCAAAAAGAATATTTATGTCATTTATATCACTAAAATCTATTAATTAGACAAGATTATACTACTTCCCACTGCTTAGCTAAATAAAATTTATGTAAATTAATTGAGAATGGATCTATAGATTCATGTGAATCTTCTTATTATATTTTTTCTTTGATTTTTAGATTTTTTATAGAATTTATTACATTAAAATCTTATTTTCTGAAATATATCAGCCTCCTAAAATATTATAAAGATTCAGAATTATTATATCTTTTCACAAAATCTATATCATAAAACTTAATTCAATCATCATTATTCATATTTCAGTTTCAAATATTATTCTTGTCACCAATATTATCTAAAATATATATTCTTCATAAATAGTAATATTATAAAGTCATATTATCAGTAAAAGAATATATAGAATTTTGCTTAAGAATTTTAGCTTCATTAAAACTAATATCTGGAGCATTAGCTATTAATTCTGTATCTGTATCTTTAATTTTTTTTTAGTATTTTTAATAATATGAGAAATTTTATTTTGTTGACTTTTTCAGTATCTTTCACTAAAATTAATTCAAGTATTGCTCTAGTACTAGTAATAAAACTGCAAAAAATCTTAGAAAAATATTTGACTGATAAGCATTTCTGATATTCAACTTCAATATAAGTTTCCACTATTGAAAATAAATTAAATACATAATAATCAGTAATTTTATCCCATATATGTTGATCTTTTATTATTATTGGTAAGTTTTTAGATCTTAATACTAAAAGCTCAGCCTAAATGAGTTTCTGATATAATTCTTTGAAAATATTAAATTTTTTGCTATAATAAAGAGAAATCATATATAATAGATAGTCACAGATTCTGAACAATATCTAAACAAATACTTTAACATGAACAGGAGTAGTAATATTAGTAATTTCTATAACTGTATCAAAAAATTAGATATTTTAAAGGAGATATCAACTTTCACAGTGCTTATATAAATTATACAGTCAAGAGTACTTCAAGTGATATCAATATTAGTAAAATCATCTTGGGGTTATTTTCCATCTATTTGATCAAAATAAATCTGGGATAAAATAAATAAATTATTAGATTTTTGCAACTTAACTATTTAATTAGTCAAGACTCAGGCTTTTTTATAGCTAGTTATAATAAATACAACATACTTACCTTCTTAAAGCATCTTAAAACCTCTACATATATCTTTTGAATCTTTATCTAAATCATAAAGAAATTTAATAATATCTCCTTTACATGATTGATATTTGTTATCAATAACCTAAACATTCTTATCTTGATAGGATTTTAAGAAAGCTAAAGTTAAGTTATTTATAAAAGCATCCATAGTAATAACATGAATAATTATATTTAATAAATCATGCATAATATTAGCAAATTCTTAAGCATGAACTTCATTAGTTATTTGATATATAGTGATATTTACTTCATCTAAAATTATTATACAAGAATAATTCTCTTGAAAATCAAGATGAAAAATACTTTCAATTTGTATAATAATAAGATCCCACTCACATATCTTTAGGTCAGTCATAATATTCTAATATTACCTTACTTTGAATTAAATTTCTTTAATTCTTTAAGTTTAGCTTTAGATTTATTACTAAGAGTTTTGCAATATGAAATCCAGATAATACAAGATAAATTAGTATCACTTTGAGCTAAAGATGCCAAAATTTTTCTTAATATTTTAGTTTTATTAGTACCTATAATAAAATGAATAAGAGTAATACTAGACTCTTTACTTAAAAAGTCTGGAAAAGTATCTAGAGTATCCTTCATTTCTTTTATATTAATACTTTCTCCAGATAATTTGGAAAACTGATGTGAAGTTAATAAAATCTTGAGTAATCTTTTACATAATTTTTACTTCTTGAACTTTTCTTTTGATTTTACTTTATCTGATATCTTATCAAAGCTAAGACTCTTGTGATTTGACTTATACTGTTTTTATTAATAGCACTTGAGTATAAAATAACCATTTTGTCAAATAAATCTATAAAGTTGATTTTTATTATGTTTAATATTATATATAGAGTATTCTTTAATGGATTATGCTTGAGAATTAATAAAATTATTCCTAATTTTTCCAATCTGAAGCTATCCATATTTTTTAATAACTAGATTAGCTCCTCTACTCAAAGTATTTTCATCATTAATAAGCTGGAATTCTTGTTTTACTAATTCTTTAGAAGAAAAGATTCATAGTCAGATTACAGAATAATTTTCTTTAGGCTGAATCAGATAATTATCTAGATTTTTAAATCTATTTTTAACTAAAGAAATAGCAGATTTTTTTATATGATCTTCTTTTGCTAATCCTAAAAGCTAAAGATTGAAATGTATTTTGGAAAGGTTATTATTAATAAATTTTGAATAAGATTTCCTAACTAATTTTATAATCTTTTCTGTAAATCTCTTAAGTTCTCTATAATTTATGAATTAGGCATGAGAATAAATAATATACCAATTATATTTCTCAGTATTTAATGAACTAGCTAAGGCAAAAGAATTTAAAAAAGATATACAATCTGAAATAAGACTTAATGCATTTGCATAAGTAATTAAAATTTGAGATAATAAATCTTCTTATATAATTTTTTTATTATTTAAGAAAGACACTTTAGAATTTGTAAGATTAGGCTTTTGTCTTGTATTAATATTAATAATTAGGTATAGAGATTGATTTTCATTAATATATTCATGAATATCAGATATTCTATAAATTTCAGAGAGATGATTGATCACTGTATAATCTTTTTCTATTATCTGAATTATATATTAAGAATGAATCTCTTCAGATTGATATGCATCTAAAAGCATAGTATTATTTCTATTAGAAGAGCTAGTATATCCATTAGATACAAGCTAATATTTATAAAATATATATTTTCCATAGTCAGATTTATAGTCAAGATCTGTTAAATCTATAAAAAGTCTTTTTACTTCATTATATTTGGCTAACTTTTGATTTAAGTACTATTATTATAATGATTTATGAAGATATTTTTTTGCTTTACTAGACAAACTTATTTTATTAATTTATATATATGCATTATTTGATCTGACAAAAAGTATATATTTTTAAAATTATAATAATTGATAGATAAATCTTTAAAATAAAATTAATTATTTTGAAGTAAGATTTTTATCTTGGATTTACTATTATTTTTATCAAGAAAAAATATAAATTTGATTAAAATAATTATTATATATAATATGATGATATTATATCATTATTCATATATTTATAAAACTGGAAAAATCTGTGATAGAGATAATAAATCAGAAAGATATTATATTTATTGTAATTCTCTAATACCTACTTCTTGCAAAAATTATGATGAGTCAAATAGATCTAAATATAATATATATAATAAATATATAGGTAAATATAAAAGTAAAAAGAATTATTATAGAAAAAAACAGGATGAATTACATATAAAAATTACTATATTTAATAATCATATACCTGACTTATCTGATTCTAGATATGAATTATAATCATATGCTTGATATATATCAATTATTTTTTTCAGAATCTCTTTAAGTAATACTATATCCTTTTTGATCCTATTGATATTTTTAGTAATTTTATTACATAGAATTATAAATTCCAAGATTTTTGATCAAACTTGTATCTTATTTATATCTATTTTCTGATAAGATTACTCTAATGGTAATTTATTTAATTTTTAAGTATATATACTGACTCATAATAATTAATTTCAATTTAAATAAATATTTTCTATAGTGTATATAATCTAAAGAATTACTTATAATTTACTTAACCTACTATAATATTCAAATATGTCAGCTATTATAACTAAAATCATTGGAAATTACAATTTCAATTTTAAGATAAGTATGTCTGATCTCAGTAAATATATCTTAGAATTTCTTGAAAATCTTACTGATGATAAAAAACAGAATTAAGCTCAATAATATCTTCAGGATGATTTTAAATTTAGCAATAAGCAGGTAAGTATATTGATATCTAATTAGAGAAGTAGAAAAAATAAAACTATAAATTTGATTGAAGATAATTATAGAATAACTATAATCAAGCTTCCAAAAAGTTTAGAAGAAAAGATTATTAGAGAGAAAGCAAAATAAATCTTACAAAATAGATATGAGTTTAGTGAAGATCAAGTAAATACCTTATTTTTAATTCAGAAAAATGAAAGTAGTCACAATATAACTACCTTAGCTAAAAACATAAATATTGTAATTTCTAATAAATCTTCAAAAGAAATAGAGAAAGAAACTATTAGAAATATAACATAATAGATTTTACAAGATAAACTTAGTATTAAAAATATAAGAGCTAAAGCTTATATCTTAACTCTATTAGCAAAAAATACTAATGCTAGCTTATCACGTCTCACTTATCTTCATAGAAAATTAAGAAATCTTAATGCATCACTTGAGATAATTGAGATTATAAAATTTTCAGATATTACAGAAAATGCCAACAAAATTTAGAGTATTAATCAGAAAAAAGCTAAAGTTAAACATATTAATTATTCAGATAAATTATATTAGAATCATTTAAAGAAAGATTAGATATATATAATATTAAAACTTTATCTAATTATCAGGCTCTTGCTGATATTATGATAATACTTTGTATTCATCCTGCTAAACTTAAAACTTTACACATTACAAATGCTAAAGTGATAGGATATGCAAAAAATTAAGATTAGCTAAATATTTCTAGAAAATTTAGATCTATGGAAAATAATCAAGAATAAGCTAAAGAACTACTCACTTGGATTCAGCATATTATATTATCTAGATAAATTAATAATTTAGATAAGTCAGGAGTTAAATAGTTCAATAAATTCTTAAAAGATTATGATTTAATTTTTAAATATTTATGTAAATTAGAAACAGTTTATAGTGCAGTAATATATAAAACTAAAAATCCAGCCTATATCTATATTATTGCTAGAAAATATCTATATCATAATTCAGATAATCATACTTCTCCAGTACAAAACTATGTCATGATAAATTATAGAAAGTAGAGACAAAAGTCTAAAAAAGTAAGATTATTTCATCTCTATAATAATAATAACTAATTATACTTCTTTGCTTTCACTACTTTCACAGTAAAATTTTTATTATTATTATTAGAGATAGTCACTTCATAGCTAGATGATTTAGAGTTGAATTTAGATAAAGACAAGAATGAGAATTCAGATATAGTATCATTTAAAATTGAATTAAAAATATAAAAGTAGTTGAAGAGAATATTGATGATCTTACAGAAATTTTAAAATCTGAAAATACTCTTAAAATTAAATTTTTTTTTCAAGAAATTTTAAAGATTTACCTCATTTTGATATGTCATCTAAAATAGAAGAAATATCTCTTTTGACTGCATAGAAATTTCTTCTCTTATACATAAATATAAATCAAGCTGAAGAATTACTTACTTACTCAGAGAGAAATATAATTCATGCAAAAAAAAAGTCATCTTGTCTTATTATCAGTTTGGGAAAGCAGATGCAAAAAAACTTAAAGAATTACTAAAGATATTAATCTTCTTATATATAATATAAAGTAAAATAATTACTAAAGTTAAGAGATTACTTTCTAGTGATACTTCTATTAATATTATAAAGAGAAGAATTACTATAGCTCAAAAGATTTATGATATCTTCAGCATAATTAGTAAGGATAAGATCTAACAAATCAGAAATTTTAGCACATCAAGTATTGGAGCTTTCAAAAAAAATAAAATTGAGTTTATTAAAATCAGTAACAATAAATCTAAATTTAAAATAATTAATATATCATATATGGATAATAATAGAGATGATATTAGACAAAATTTGATTTTTTAATAATAATTTTCATATTACATGACATTATGTGATTTTGACTTGATATCATATGATTTAGTGTCAAAAATAATAAAAGTAGATAGTGATTGATATTTTTTCAAGTACTCATAATTTTATTAACTAATCTTTCTTATAGAATGAGAATGCTCTATATCTAAATATATCTTTATCTTATATAGAAATAATGGTAAATATAAATATCATCACAAATAAATTCTTATTATAAAGCAATAGCTCTTCAAGTCTAAAATTAATTCTAAACTATTATAAAGCAGATCATTAGATAATTCTTCAAATCATGACCCTTCAGATCTATAATTCTTATTACAAATTAATATGGATCTCTCCTATTCTTATCATATATATTACTTATAAATATGATAATTATACATATCTTATCTAATAATTCAGACTTTATGAGATGATTTTTAAGTATTTATATTAAAAATAAATTATATATTCTTATACTACAAAGAACTAAATCTGATAGATCTAATTCCTAAATACAATAAAATCTTATAATCTATAAAACACATTATAATTAGGTCATATAAATAACTAGCTTAAGTGAGAGATGTGAAACTAATTATATTGATGCTGAATAGATTAAATATTATAATATGCCTCAAGTTTATACTAATAAAACTTCTAGTAAGTAAATAGATTAAATTTAGTTTTACTTACAATATTTTAGGAAGAATAATCTACTATCTACTGAAAGTAAAAAATATCTTGAAGTTAGAAAGTTAATAATATATTAATCTGAGATTAATAGATTTTATAAAAGCTATACACCTAAAATTAATATTACTATCTGCTTCTCTTGTAATTAATTAGTATATATTGAAAAATAAATCAAAAATATAGGTAATTATAATTATATGGGAATAAAGAGGTATTAGATTATCTATTGTACAGAAAATACCTTCTGTGATATAAGTTATGATGAATATTTACTGAAAATCAAACAAAAATCTATTTCAGAATATGATTATAATAATAAGTTTGCATTATACTAATATAGATTATGAAAATAGAATATTATCAAAAAAATTCAACATGCAAGAGAAGCTGATAAAAAGATCAGAATATGTATAATTATATAAAAAAAATAATTAGAATATATGTATAAATCTGATAGTTTCTGCACTTTAGAATTAATATTATATTATTAATTATTATAAATAGTTAGAGAAGAAATATGACAAGTTAATAATATATAATATACATATTATCTATCTGATTAATCTGTCTATTTATTATATAATTTATTCATATATTTTAAATAAAATCATCTGAGATAGCTTTGAGATTGATACTTTAGACTTTTATTCACTGCTATTTTATAAGAATTAATAGCTATTTTTTATTTATATATATTTCATAATTTTTGCATACAAACTTTTTATATATAAATTAATAGTCAATATTTCATCCTGATTATAACTTTATTATAGTGAAACTATCAAAAAGTCTAGTTCAGAGAGTATATTATAGACTTTTATATTACTCTAGATCTTCTGTTATATTAAAGCAAATTTTTGAAAATAAGATTGAATTAAGATTTATTTATATTATATATAGAAATATATGAAAAAGAATTAAAGTAAAAATATAAAAAACAAATCAAAACTATAGAACTACTTGAAAATTTATCATATATATATAATATAAAAATAACTAATTAAGAATCTCAAATTCAAGATATTATTCTAATTTATTTATGTAATCAGACACATAGGTATCCTTGCTTTATATATGAGAATAAGATTAATCACTGGATTAAAAAAAAGATTAATATTTTATTTCAGCAATTATTAGAATATAACAAAAAAACTTTTGATAAATTTATATGAAAAATTACTAATTACTATAAAGCATGAAAAGTGGATTAATGAAAATAAGAAGTTATGATATGAGATTGAAGAAAAGAAGATAAAATTACAAAAAGCTAAAAGATTCCTAGAAAATTTAAAATCTTATTTTACTTATTAGAAAAATCAAGAATTTGATCACAATCTTTTTTTATGTATAAAGGATCTTCTTTTATTTTAGTTAAATTAATAATAATAAATTCCCTATCTTGCAAATTTTTATCAAGTATATTAACAACATCATGCCATTTTTTTGTATATTATCAGGTGATGTTAATTAGTTTATTATATATCTCATTACTATTAAAGAGAATAATATAATTGAGATTTTTTCTTATTAGTTTAGAATAATTAAAGAAGCTCTATATCACATATATCAAACTAATATTTTTGTACTTTCTCTCAGTAAAATAATATACTATTTTATCTTGTATTTTTTTAGGTTCTATACATATATCTTCAAATATAACTACTATCTCTCTTTCAAGAGAGAAATTATTAACTTTTGATATTTTATCAAATTTCATTGCTTAGAATATAACATCTTCATGATATAGTTTAGAACTATTTGCAATTATTTTATAGTAATCTCAAAGATATTTATACTTGGACTCATTAATTTGATAACTGATCAAAATCAAATCATCATTCTTAATATATCTTATTCCATTTTTTTTTTCTACTAAATAATTAATACATTTTATTTTCAAGTAAAAGATTGATAACTTTGTTAGTTTTTCTTGATTTGATTTACCTACTGACTAACAAATTAAAAGATCATTGAGATGTTAAATTAAGATCATTAAATTTCTCTATATTTTTATATTTATTAATATTCAAAATAATCTTCTTAACTAGATCAAGTTTTTTTATTTTCATTCTGATGATACTAATTATTATATTAAAAAATATTGATTCTTATTATTATATATATTTATCTGATTTTTTATTCTATATAATAGTCAGTCTAATAAATGTGACATAATAAATTACTTAAGGCTTTCTAATATCAATGTGTGAATTACTACTCATAAGAGCACTAATTATTTCATCAGTAATAGAGTCATATTTTTTAAGATTAAGTCTATGTAAATTTTTACATAATTAAATAATTCCATGAATTAATATATCAGTAATAAAGTAATTTAGAAATAGAACTTCTAGTCTTGAATATAATCTTACTATTTCACAGATAGACTTATCAGTTATATAGTACTAATCAAGATTAAGATATTAGAGTTCTGGACATAATTATGTAATTTTTTTAACTGATATATCACTTATTTTGTAATTTTTAAAAGAAAGATTTATAATATTTTGATATGAAGTAGTGATCACATAAATCTTCATATTAGATATTCTCACATAAGATATCAAACTCAAATATTAAAGTTCAGAATAGGAATATACTATTACTTTTAATATCTTGTTTGTAATACTGCAATATTATAAATTAAGATAACATAGTTTGGAATAGAAATATGTAATATCAATTATAGATATATCAGTGATATTTTTATTATATTCCAGACTGAAATAGTTTAAGTTTGAACATAAATTAGTAATTTTACTTAAAGATTTATCAGAGTTTAGAAGAATTAAAACTTAGATATTTCAGATTTCAGCTAGTAATTTTACAAAATATTCTATTATTAATATAAATATATTTACCTAAGGACTTCTTTTTAGTTGAGTTTAAATCAAATTTGAAATATCTCATATTAGGTCATAGTTTTAAAGAATCAACAATCAAATTATAAGAAAAACTCTTACAATCATCAAAAATAAGACATTATAATCTGGAGATTTCACAAGCAATCTTGATTAAAGTTCTATCTAAAATTCTATATTCATAAAGAATAAGTCATAATAGCTTAGAATAATAAAAATGTTTTTAATTTTCACATATCACTTTCTTGAATTTTTTGAATTATACTAGATTT
Organism: Ambispora leptoticha; assembly: GCA_910591765.1. Taxonomy (NCBI): domain Eukaryota; kingdom Fungi; phylum Glomeromycota; class Glomeromycetes; order Archaeosporales; family Ambisporaceae; genus Ambispora; species Ambispora leptoticha. The sequence continues at coordinate 33,088 of CAJVPS010000034.1, read as the reverse complement.
CTTTTATCAAACTCTACATAATATCAGATAATTGACTCTACATATGAATATCAAAATTTATTAATAAATAAGATCAGATATAATAATCTATCTTCAATTAAATTCAAGAAAATTTGAGTTAATATTTCAGGTAAGTTTAGTAAATGTAATTTAACTATAAAATAACTGCTTCTAGTAATATATGACATTAATATTTATATTTGCAAATTTATTTTATATTTGATAAATAATCTTTTTCAATTAATTTACTCTTTATATATATTAATAAATTATAGTTAAATAGAATTTCAATAAGATATACATCTTATTTCTTGCATATATTCCACTTTTTTTAATCATATATCTGTTAATTATCTAAATTTGTCTTGTCTCACTTATAAAACATTAGATTCTCAGAAAAATATTGAGATTCCTGAAATTCATATGTCAATTTTAGCTCTTTATTATATTCATCTAATTGCATTTCATTCAAAAATGACAGTTTACAAAATGAAAATTTCTTACCTAATAGATTTTTAAAAATATATCTACAGCATCTCTCATTAGTATAGTAGAAATAAACTGGATATTATTTGAATTTATCCTTCTGGATCTTATAAAATACTTCCTATAAATGAAATTCATTTTCATATGACCAAAGATATATATCAAATCTATTTATATGATCAGTTTTATCAAGATATTTTTCATCTAATATACTCTGAGATGGATACTAAAGTTTTTCTAGATCTATGTGTATCAGCTCTTCAAATATAAATTTCTATTTTGAAGAATATTTATTATTATTACTTTTAAGATAATATAAAACTGATTTATTTTTTATTATCATGATTTTGCAGATTTTATGTAATAAAGAACTCTATATCAAATTTATACTTCTGCAATTCTCTAAATCTAGTGATTCTTCTCACTCTCTATTAGCTAGCAAATAATAGACTGTATCACCTTTCTTCAACCTATTCTTCTCATATTTTCCAATAGGATGCTTGTACTTTATAGATTCTACTCATTCTAGTTTAATAGCTTTTGCTAGAGCTAAATCCAAATCTGAAGCTCAAATGAAATAAATTAGATAATTATTAAGATAATCTATTACTTCTGACAAATACTTGATTTATACTCTTATAGATCTAGAATTTGAGATTATACTTTCAATAGCATATTGAACTTTATATAGTATTTTTGTTAGAGTTTTATTAAAGTATTCTACAAGAGTTAGTTCTTGATGGCTATATGCACTAATTATTCAAATTATAATATTATGTACTTTCATTAATCAAACAATTTCATCCATGAATTCTTTACTACTATTATATTATAGAAGTGTTAGATATATAAAAGAGTTATTGAGATTATCATAAATTTTCTTAAAGACTTTAGTAACTTCAAAACTTTTCTTTGATATAAGAGAAATACTTACTTTAAATCTACTAGTGATATTTATAATTTATAATACTACTTTCTATATCTTTCTCTTATATTTATCATATATAAGAAATAAGAGATCATACTGATGTACATAATTTGAATGTGAAATTTTATTATAACTAACTCATAAAATATTATTCAGTAACAGAACATACTTTTGTTATTTATTTTAATTATATAACCATTCATGAACTTTTTTATATGGGAATTTATATTCTTCTTTTTTACATATATTTCTTAAAGCTTTTGCATTGGAATAATAACCAGATAAAGTATAATAAATTTTATGTAAAATTATATTTTGATCAAGCTCTTTAGCTCTTGATAAATCTACTAAAATTTATGATTCCTCCATTCTAATTTATTATGCTATAAGAATAACAAAAAGTATAAGATTTGAACTTTGAATATATATATTAAAAAATAACTCTAGAAAATACTCAAAAAATTGTATAAGAAAAATGTGATAGATATATTTCAGATTATTTTATTTATTCTAATTTAGCATTTATATAGGAATGCAAAAAAATATATCAATGAAGAGCTTCTTATAATTGTGTTAAATATAAGAAAAAATGATATTCTATTTGTAATATTTTAATAGTTGAGTTAACTCAAAAAAGAGGAGAAAAATATCTTTTAACAATTCATATAAATACTACAAAAAAAATCTTTCTTGAATAGTAATATTAATATAAATATATTTGAATAGCCTCTCTAGATTATATTAAGTATCAAAACTCTTAATATTCAATATGTATTCAAAAAAAATCTAAACTGAATATTTCTATTACTAAAGAATAGATTTAAAGTCATAATAAAAAATATATTTCAGATAATTATATTAATTATCTTTTACCACTTTTATGGAAATATCAAAATGATCATATTTGAAAGTTATCTTTGAGTATTATTAAAGATCAGAAAAAATGGTGTACTACTTGTTGTGAACAAAATTGAACTATTAATAATATGTATCAATATGCTAAATTATTAAATGGTGATTATCTTTCAAATACTTATAGAGATATCAATATTAAACTTAGATGAATTTGTAAATAAAAGCATATATAGAAATCTTCTTATCATAATATTATAAATCATAAACAGTAATATTTATTATATCATAATAAGTATAAATATGAAAAAATGTATCATGAAATTGTGATGAAATTATTAGGTTGTTTACTATTAATTATATGCAAATCTAATTTCTTAAAAATACAAGAATATCCAACTGAATTAGAATTTGATATATTCTATTATAATTATGAATTTGTTATAGAAATACAAGATATACAGTATAAAAAATATCACAAATTCTTTCATAAAGATGATTCAAAAAATTTCAAGAAATAATTAGAGCATGATCAGCTTAAAAAAGAATTATGTAATGAAAATAATATTTATTTATTTTATATTTATCATAATAATAAAAATCCAGAAAAGACTATTCAAGATAAACTATTTATATTAGATCTACTTAATTAAATCATTTATGAATCTTATTATTAATATTTCATAATTCAATAACAATTATATATTCTTTTTTTATAATTTACAATTTCTCATCTAGATCAATTCTAATAATAGGCTTGCTTAATTTATATGAAGCATGATCTAAGAATCTACTCATTTTCAATATTATTTATTATAGTAAAAATTATGTTTAGCAAAGTCAAAAATAAGTCAATATAATATACTGTATAAAATAATATAATATTTTATAGATCACAATTCTCTAATCAAATAACTTATAGATCAGCTATAGATAAAGAACTTGAGCTAAAATAAATTAATCAAGAACTCCAGAAGATATTATAATCAGAGATAATTATCAACAAATTAAATGAGAAATACATAAATAAGCTAAAGTATAAATATATCTGGTATGAGAATAAAATTCAATCTCTCAATAAAGAACTAGAATGACTTGAGAATACTTCAGAAAAAGCAAAGCAAAGTTAAAATTAGAAATATCATTTCTTAAAAGAAACTTATATCAAGCTAAAAAGAATATCCAAAATAAGATATCTTATATTAATAATATAGAGAAATAATTATAAGAATCAGAAGAGCAGATTCAAAATCTAAAATATAGATTTAAAGTTATTTCTTCTTGAAGAAGCTCTTCAAGTTTATATAATTCAGAAGAGGAAAATATAGATATGACAAATCTTGATCTTTTTATACAAATCAATCAAAACTTGAATTATATTAAAAATCATCTTAAAGATGCTGGAATACTATTAAATAATCCTATAAATATTATAAATAGAATTAGAGATTCCTTAAATACTATTTGTCTTAATTATCAAAATATATATCAGGATATAGATAGTATTATAGTTCAACAAGATAATCAGAATAATTAAGTATTGCAATTACAACAAGATATCAATTATTTTAGAAAGTAAAATACTAATCTTCAGAATCAAGTTAATCAGCTTATTCAGGAGTAAGATACTTTGCAGGCTCAAACAAATTTTGATTAGCAGAATCTTAATATATTTGATCAACAAAATATTATATTGTGAAGGTAGTTAGTAGAAATAGAAAAATTTTGCAATTTTTGAAAATTAAATACTATCTATATCAAAGCTTAAAAAGATAAATGCATTAGTAAGTTATTATAACTTTTAAATAAATAATTAAACTAGTAATTGAAATAGCAGTTGTAATAATGTAATAATGATAAGATTTTCTTATAATTTTAATATGATTATGTTGTTTCAAGATATTATTATAATATAGATTTTTATATTTATTTTATTAATATTAGTTATTTTATATTTGCATTTTTATTGAATAATTATTTAGTTATATTTTATTAGATAATAGTTAAAATAATATTATTGGTAGATATTTTTAGATAATTTTACAAGCATAATATTTATAATAAAATTATTATAGCAAAATTAACAAAACTATCATAGCAAAACTAGCAATGATATTATGACAAAACTAATATTATGACACTAGCAAAAGTAGTATTTAGATCATAATAAAAGTATTATTTGTAAACCCTCTAAAATATATAAAAGTAATGTATCTTAGTTAAAAAGTTAATTAATAATAAATAAAAAATAAATAAAATAACTTAATAAAAAAAAATTAATAAAAATTAAAAAAAATAAAATACTTAATAAATAATAAATAAATTAATAAATTAAATAATAATAAGACAAAATAATAATTTGAATATAATAATATTATAAATTAATGATCTTTATTAATAATATCTTATTTATTATCATATATTTCTTATATTGTGATTCCAGGTTACATTCTAGCTGACTATATTATGAATACATCCTTGTTAACTATCTTTAACCTTATTATAATCATAATTTAATATTTATTACATTATATCTTTAATTATATTAGTCTCTTTCACCCATAATTAATAATATCTTTATTATATATTATCTTATCAAATATTATATATAAAGTTATTAATCTATTATGAAATAATCTTTTCAAGGGATATCAAAAATGATAACAATATGAAAAATAGAAAAATAAAATTCACAATGCTTAGCAATTAATTTTAAATTTACAAGCCCAAATTTTATTATTACAGAATAATATATCACAGAATTATAATAATAATTAAACAGATATGATAGGATATGAATTAAAAAAATTTAATAGATATCTTACTAAAGATTCTGAAGAATATATTGAAGAATTTAGATTGTAACTTGCAGATTCTGAAATAGATATAGATGCTGGTTATACTAATAGAATTAATGTTTATGATATTTTTAGAGCATTTCTCAAAGAGAATGCTAAAGATTAATATAAAAGAATTATTTATAGAAAAAATTGGAAATTAAGAAATTTACTTGATAATATAATACAAGAAAATTTAGTTGATATTCAAGAAAGAAATGTTAGTTAAATTAGAGTTCAAATATTATATGAGTTAAAATTATAATATTATCATTCTATTCATTTACTTGATTTAAAATCTATAATGAAGATTAGTCTTTTACTGATAGATAACTAACTGATTACTTATCTAATACTTCTAATACTAATACAGATAATACTATAGTTATATTAGATATTTAACTAGAACAAGTATTATACTAATTTAAAATTAATTATCTTATAGTTATTACTGAAAAATAATAGGTACTTTTTGACTCAACTATTCAAAAAAATAATCTAGTTAATTATTTTTATTCTAACTTATATAAATTAGCTAGGTTATAAATATTAATAAATAATAAATTTAATTATAATTTCTTCATGAACTTTCATCTATCAACCAGATAGAAGTTCATCATTTAGAAATTGAAAAATTATCAGATGAATTACTTTTAAAACTTAAAGAAATTAAAAAATATACAGCAGAATAATTATCTGAAGCTTATCTGTATTCAAACTCAGATTTAATAATCAGTAAAGATCATGAAAAGAATAATTACTCAAATAATACAGATATAATTAAAGAAAAAATTAAAAATCTGATAAAAGGTATTATAATATCTTCACTATCTTAACCTATCTCACAAACTATCTCTTCTAAATTTCAAGAGAATCAAATTATACTCTCATGAGATAATTTTAAAAAAATTATAGTCAGCTTGAAGAGAACTATTACTAAAGAACAGTAAACTTTGAAGAAACTCTCTAAATCAGAAAAATAAAAAGCTAATGATCTTATTATGAATCATTTTTTAAAAAATTTAATAGATGATTTAAGTTTATCTGAAGAGAACTATAACTATAATCCTATTAAAGATTTAAGATTACAATTCAAGCAGTTGAATATTAATCAAGCAAAATTAGCTCAAATAATATATGCTGTTTTAAAATCTTCTCAATATAAATATTTAAAATGTGGTAAAACAGGTTATAATTCTTGTAACTGCTCTAAAAATAAAAAGAGAAGCAAGTTTAGATATTCTAATAAAAGCAAATTCAAGAAAAAAGATAAGTTAATCTTGTTACTATAAAGATTCAGATTCTGAATCCTATGTTAACTCTTCTGATAATGAATTTAATTTTAACTCTGGGTCTAGTTCTGATTCTGAATTAGAATCTAATTCTGAGAGTGACTTAACTGAAATTGAAATTGTAAAAATTATAAATACTATTAAATTAAAAAAAAGTAAAGCAGAAGAACAAACTATTCTCTAAGAAAATACTCAAATTTCTTAAGACTAAATAGAAAGATATTTTCACTTCTAGTAAATCTCAAAATAAATTGACTATTCTTGAGCAAAATATTTGTCAAATTTTATTAGATATGCTTGAGATCTTACTCTCACATCAGTTAGAAAAACTTAAATCTGAAGATAAATACTTAACTATTTTAGATTTTATAAATTATCAAGAATTAATATCAGAGATACCAGAATTAGATGATAAAGAAAAGATGCTGAACAATCCTATAGAGATAGATTTTGTTTATTAGAAAGAATCTGTATAAGTATTACAACTATATCATATAAAATTAAATATTTAAAAATTCTAATATTAGTGCTTGATAGTGAAGCTAAATCTCTAATTATATCAGAAGATATTATTAAATATGTAAATTAGCTAATTAATAAATCAGAAAAATATGATCTTAGTGATATTGCAATAGTTCTAACAGAATCTATAGATATTACTTGTAATTTTTCAATAATATTCTCTTCAGATTTTATTATATATAAAGATTTTGTAGTTGTATATATTTCTAAATCAATATTGATATTTTCAAATTCACTTCTCAAGAAATATAAATATGTCATAGATTAAGGTAAAGATGAGTTGAAAATTTCTTTTAATAAAAAGAATCATATTATTTTGATTATAATGTACAAAGTTAAAAATAAGCTCAAAGTAAATTGTACTATAATATCTCAGAATAATAGGCTTTTGGTATCTAATTAACTTTCTCAAGAGATAAATAATAATAAGAATATCAATATAATATTAGAGAAATAGTATATTTCTATGAGTTTTAGCCCAGATTTTGATGATCTGTCATTAAAAAAATACATGAGTTATAGGAGTTAGAAAAATTGCTATATGAGATACTCAAATCTAATATTAAATTAATTGAACTCAATAAAAAGTTACGAATTTATCAAAGATAATTATATAATAACTATAAAAATAAATCTGATAACTTAAATAAAAAGATTATTAATATTAATATAGAGAAAGTAAAAATAGATTAGTTAAAATTTGCTAAAAGCAGTTACTTTGTGACTAAAATTCTTTCTGATTTATATTTAGTTTCTTTTATTTTTTTATGATTACATTTAATTAAAGTATTTAGATCATCTTTTTCTCTCACTTTTTTTATTAGTTTATGAATTATAGATCTTGATTTTCTATTTTTAATCTACTTATTCAAAATGATAATAGAATTTTTAATTATACTAACTTGGTCAATATTTGATAAGCATGATTTAAATATAAATAAATTTTGATTTAGAGGTATCATTGAAAAAACTGAGCTTTGAGTCTTTAACTCATCTGATATAGACTGATACTATTTAATCATATAAACTTCCTCCCTTCTTTAATTTTATAAAAATAACTATTTGTTATAGGATATTTATTCCTTAACTTTTTTAAGATATCAGTTTTGGATTTTGTATCATGATATTACATAATAAATTTATAATTTACTGAAGATAATGAAAATATATTAGATTATATATATTTAACTATATTATCTTATAATATTCATAATATTAATAATATCAATAATTTATTAAGAAAAAAAAATATTTATATTATATACATAATATATATAATATTAATAATTAATATACATAATATAAATAGTATGTATAATATTAATAATTAATATATATTGTACATATAATATATATAGTATTGATAATTAATACATATAATATATATAGTATGTATAGTATATATACTATATATAATATGGATATTTAATATATATAGTACATATCTTATATATTAGTATTGAGATTTATCTGTATTTTTTTTATTATATTATCTTTTATTTGATATAATATGCGTGATAGATCTTGAAAAAGAAATATATCATATTTTCTAATCTTCTTTTAAATTATATAATTATAATAGTAAGTTGTGGAATAAATATATAAAACAAGAGAAGAATTTTGATTAAGAAAGAAAAAGATAGGATCAAAATAGAAATAAGTAAAGTAAAAAACTAGAAGGAACTAATACTAAAATCCAGAAATTACATATTCATGATCTGAAACTTATTAATAAGACTAGATATTTACAGATTAAAAATACTCATAAAGATATTTCTCTTGCAGAATGCAAGGTTAAATATACTATAAAATTAGAGAAGATTAAATTATTTCAGAATAAAATAAAATTATTGAAAGATAAATTAGATTTATTTTAGAAGAACTCATTAAAGAAAGAATTCAAAATCAAGTTTCTCAAGTCTAAGATAGTTAAATTAGCTTTAAAAATTAGTAAATTAGAGCATCTGAAATTTGAGGATATATCAGAATCTATAGGCTTTATGAGTTATTACTTCACAATAATTAGTAAAGATGATAAAAAAAATATGACCAAGTTTGAGAATATATCTTTGGATAATATTAATCTTAGTAAATATTTTATATGCAGAAAAAATATGAGTCTAATAGAAAAAATTAATAGTAAGATTATTAAACTATCAAAAAATAATACTGAGATCAATCTCAAGATAAGTGATAAAACTAACATTAGCAAAATTAGTGAGAATATTATATTTCAATCTCAAGAAATAAAAAGTACAAATTTATACCTTACTCAATAGGAAAATAATATATTCTCTTTGATTGAATCATATTTTCATATAAGATCTAATCTTGAGATTTTGTCTCTCTCTATTATAGCAAGTACTTTGATGTTACTACTATTAGCATATTATTATTTTTTTGATATGAGTTCTGAGATGAGAACAAGTATTTTAATTTAATATTACAAAAGCATATGATAAAAATAACTATATACTTATAATAATATTTGAAAAAGTCTTTTAAAAGATTTATTAATAAGGATATAAATACTATTATTTATCTAAAGATAGATAATGATAGTGTTCTTGTTATGACTAGCTAGAATATAGTCCAATTTCAAAAATATAATTTCAAGACAGATGTAATATTTAGTTTATTAATAAGATAAAATAATAAATCTTAATCAAGATCTATTCTACAAGAGAAATTTCTTAGAATTCTCTTAAAACTATAATTTACTAAAATGCAAATTGAGAACTAAACTTATAGAACTCAAACTAAACTAAATAATTAACTAATTAACTGAGTTATATTTATTAACTATCTAAATTCACTAGCTAAGATACATCACTTTTATATATTTTAGAGATTATATAAATAATACTTTTATTATAATACTTATGCTAGTTTTGTTATAATCTAAATATTACTTTAGTTAGTATTATAATATTGATTTTATTATGATAATATTATTAGTTTTGCTATAATAATTTTGCTAACTTTGCTATAATAATTTTGTCATAATTATCATATTTGCAAAATCTTCTAAAAATATTTACAAATAATATTCTCTAAGATTAATATTCACTAAGATATAAAGAATTATTTATCTAATCATATTGTGATATGAAATAATTAATAATAAAATTAATTAATATTCTACTAAAAGTTTATATCACAACAATATATTTTTCTTACTCTGTTAATTATTATGGTTATGTAGTTTGTTATATTGAGATACATATAAAGATTAGAAAGAAAAAGTGATCAATTATAAGATATGTGAATTGGATAACTGAGACTATCTATTTGAACTTGAATATTATTTATGTACAAAAAAAATATTATTAATAATATATAAGTATCTTAGTAGATTGTGATAATCTTAGCTAAGAATACTTAATAATATAATAATATAGCTAATCAATTTAAGACTTTAATATATTTTGTAAGCTATTTTTTAGCTTTTCTTTAAGAATATGTATCAATCTGCTTTTCTTTCTTATCTAAATCTTTAAGTTATATTATCTTATATGAAGAAGATAGTTGATATCTATTATCTTCATTAATAAAATATGCATATATTACCAGTATTTTTTCTAAGTAGTAATTAATATTTATTCTTATGTTATACTTTTTTATAATTTCTGAAAACTCTATATAATTAGCTTTTTTTATTAAAATTATATTATCTTCTTTATAGTGAAAATCATTATTCATTATAATATAATTAAAGTATTTATTAGGATTAGAAATTTTAAATTTTTTTTCTTTTATTTATTTTATAAAAATCTTGATAAAATAAGTATTAGATATATTAAACTTCTACTTGGTCATTTTAATAAACTTTTTAGAGTTCCATTTCTTATTTCATACTTCTCTAAGAGTGTCTTTGATAATTTCATGAATTATATATATATTGTCAATATTTATAACCTCCTGCATAATCTTTTTTCTAATAAATCTGAAGAATTTAGAATTCTCTTGCTTTACAGTATTAATTCCTTGCATAAAGAGATTATCTAATCTAAAATTGATATTCTTTTTATGTAATATATTAAAGTATTTTTTCTTACCAATAAAGCAAATGGAAAATAATATTCTCTCATATGCCATTTTTAGATAAGATGTATTATTTTTTATTTTAAAATATTTATTAACTTGATCACATAACTTTTTCATAACATCTATAATAATTTTGACTATTTCAGTTCAGTATACTTCTTTAAAAAGTTCTTTCTTGGAAAAGACTTCATCATATTTTTTATAATACTTAACTGGATAAAAGAGATACAAAGAATCAGTATCTCCATATTTTATTTCAAACTCTTTTTTTATTACAAATTCAATGACAAGATTAAGATTATATTTTCCTACTCAAGTAGTTTCTTCAACTAATTCACAAAGAAAGATTAGAGATTTTGAGTTTCTTGCTTCTTTATAAAAAGTATTCATATATATCTTTAAAGCTTTTTGTTTCAAATCTAAATAATCATAATTGAAGCATATAAATAAGTATTCTAAATTTAAACTTTCTGGAATTTTTTTATCTTTCTCTTTAATTGAACTTATCATTTTTTCAAGGTATTTCTTTTTCTTTTCTAATGAGACAAGTTATACTTTAAGATTTACTTTTTTATTAAATAAATTCTCTAATATAATAGAATATAAACTCTTTTCAAATTAATTATTATATTTTACATATCAAGTATGGATAATATAATTATTAAATAGAAACTCAATCTTATGCAAGTTATTTTTATTATTTTGCATAATATTAGTCTCCTTTGGTATTAATATAATTTTTTCTGAAAAAAGATTATAGTTTATAATAAGACTGGAATATAAAGATGTAAAATTCAGATCTGTTATTGGTCTTTCTACTTTTATAACTTTTTTAGGTAAAAAAATATATATGCCAGAAAATTTTCTTTTTCTATATTTTTACATATTATTACCATTTTTGATATTTCTTGAAAAGGTTATTTTATGATAGGTTAATAGCTTTATATATAATATTTGGTAGGATAATATATAATAAAGATATTATGAATTACAGATGAGAGAGATTAATATAATCATAAATATAATGTAATAGGTATTAGACTATGATTATAATGAGATTAAAGGTAGGTAATAAGAGTGTATTCATGACGTGATTAGCTAAAATGAGATCTGGAATCATAATATAAGAAATATATGATAATAAATAAGGCATTATTAATAAAGATCATTAAATTTATAATATTATGTTTAAATTATTATTTCATCTTATTATTATTTAATTTATTAATTTATTCATTATTTATTAAGTCATTTTATTTATTAACTTAATTTTTATTTATTTTTATTTCTTTAATTTTCTAACTAAGATACATTACTTTTATATATTTTAGAGATTTTACAAATGATACTTTTGTTATAATCTAAATGCTACTTTTGCTAGTATCATAATATCAGTTTTGTTATGATAGCATTGTTAGTTTTGCTATGATAGTTTTGCTAACTTTGTTATAATAATTTTGTTATGAATATTATACTTGTAAAACTATCTAAAAATATCTATTAATAATACTATCTTAATTATTATCCAATAAAATATAACTAAATAATTATCCAATAAAAATGTGAGTATAAAATAACTAATATTAATAAAATATATATAAAAATCTATATTATAACAATATTCTTGTACTAAATATTATATTACACTTGAAAGCATAAGCATTTAGAAGATTTCATACTTTCATACCATTTGCATAATAGTGTGAATCAAATAAAGATATATAAGTTATAGAAGCAACTTCTCTATAATTATTTATTATACTTAGCTTTATCATAAGCTTTTGATAATATAGTACATCTATAATATAATAGTTTGCAATATCATGTATTTTTTTCACAATTGTTAAACTCTATAATCCCAGAGAGATCTATTCTTTTACTTCTGTATAGATTCTCTATATATTATTGTATAGCATATCAGCTTTCAAATCAAGACCATATTTTTCTAAGAAGAATTTAAGTGAGTCTTCCTTTTCTATCTCAGAATGGAAATAATATTTTTTGAGATATATTCAGATATCAATTGATACACATCCTGATAATTTTAGAATAGTAGAATTGAAATAATCACCAGTACTAAGTTTAACTTTAATTGGATCTCCTATATGTTCTTTTTTATCCTTATTATTTTCATTGCTCTCATTATTAATAATATCTTCTTTATCACCTTTCTTTCAGAAATTATTTTCAGATTTTATATCTATCTTTCCATGATAATTTCACTTTAGAATTTCTTCCTTTGATTTGAAGTTTCTCATCATTTATTTTCACATTCACTCAAGTATATTATAATAATATGCTCTTTCTATAATAAAATATTAGTCATAATTAGAATCATTAAATCTGATTTGAATATCAGGTGTAATTGATCTTCAACAGAGAGCAAAAATCTTTAACAGGTTTTTTTCATTTTCATAAATAATTATTATTCAATTTGGATCTGGTACAGTTTCTTTATCAATGAGATAAATTTGTTTTAATAGTTTTGAATCATCTTTCCAGTAAATAGTCATATAAATCATAAAGATATTGACTTTTTTATCAAGAACTTCTACAAATTCACCTATTTTTCATGATGTATATATCATATAAGAACAAGAATATGATCTCATAAGAGAGCTAAAATAGGAAAGCAATTATCTATAGTTATAATATCTTTTACTTTATGAAAATCTTTTATAGATATATAAAATTTATATGAATAGAGAAGACTACTCTATTTACTTTTTTTGCATATATTTACTTATTATAGATCATTTAGATAATTGAATTTTATATTCTCAAGCTATCTTTCAATAGAATAAATATATATTATTTGATACAGTTTCAAAATTTTTATCTTGAATGACTTGAAGAGCTTTCTTTCTATTCTCAGTACCATTTATATAAATTCATAAATATAACTTTTTTTCTGCATGATAACTATGAAAAGAAAAAGCTTTAATATGTTCTATTTTATAAATATTTATTATATTATAAAGAATTTCATCTATTTTTATCTTAAAATTATCTATAAATTCATTATTAGATATACATATATCAAAGAAAATCTGAATTCCTGTAAGAGTAATTATCATTTTTTGACTATTAAAAAAAGAGTTATAAAAATATAATACATAATAGTATTTTTCATTTAGTTTTTTCATTAAACTCTCATTATAAATGACCATGAATAGAATAACTTTGTAATTGAATAATACCTTTTCAAGAATTGCAATTAATCTCTCATTATTTTCTGCAACTATATTATTATAACTTGGATTGACTGGTAAATAATCTTTTTTATTGTAGCAAAATACCTGATATATTTTCTTATTTTTCAAAGTTTTTGATTGAGAAAAAGCTTTAAACTCCTAGCAATAGAATATCCTATTATTTTCTATTATAAAGTAATGACTTTTCAAGTTTTTCTCTATCTCTGACATGAAATTTTCTGAGTTTTCTGAACTCTCTGATCAGAAAGATAGTACTTTCATCTCTACTAGCATGTGATCAATATTTTCTTGAGTATCTATGATTGATAAAGTCAGATTATTTTTATAATATATTATCCTGATAAAAAAGTTTAAATCAAAAATAATTATTAAATATTTTTGTCTGAGATAATATTATATGAAATCAAGTAAGTTTCAATAAATAATAATTAATGACAGAAATTTATATTTGTTAGTATCCTACTAATAAAAGGAAGATCTGTAATCAACCTTGCTATCAGCAAGAAGGATGTATTATTCATTAGAAAAGGTGTCAATGTATCTCTTGTTTAGAATACGATAAATCAACTACTTCTAAGTATAGCCTATATAATTTACATGTGGATAAATGCCACGTGAAAGCCTTTTATTATTGGAATAAGCTATCTAAAATAATATAGAACAGGCAAACAATAGAATCTTTAACACGGATTCTCAATGAAACTAAATTGTTATTCATTGTTCCTAGAAAAAACTGACCCTAGAAAAAAAAATTTGCTGGGGTCAGAAGTAAGGCCAGTAATTTAATAATTTTCAGATTATAGAACCTTTTTTCGAATAGCTATCCCTGGTAATCCTAGTGAACTTAGCAAAATCTCAAGTTTCTTACTTTTTATTTTTCTTTGTCTATCATATACATGTATTATATGTATATACATATATACATATTATCTATTATATACAGTAGCTACCATAGAGTAATGATTTTTTTTTAGAATCTTTATTTTTTCCTAAGGACAATAGGGACACTAGGGACAAGGGTAAAGAAATCAAACAGCTCCAGAAAGCTAAAAAGTCGACCCTAGTAGTGTCCCTAATAAAATTTTAACTAGGTCCGAGTTAGGGCCAACTAGGGATAAAGTAAGTCGTTATATTTTGATATAACGATATGAGCAAATTAATTTTTAACGGCATTCTTAATATTATGTTTATACTACGTAATAATTGCTTGAATAGAAAGTTGAAACTTTCACGTGTAATAAATTGCATGCTGGGGGGTCACATGGTCATTTACGCAAAAAAAATTAAACTAGCTGATCCCCATCATTTGTATATCATATCACAACTTTTGGCCATGCCATATATTCGTAAATCCACAAAAAGCGACCATCGCAGAAAATGTCAAACCTTTTCCAAAAACTTCGTCGCAAAGGTATCAAGTCTTTGCTTTAACATTAGTGTAGGATTTTAACTGATTTCACATTCACAATTAGTTCAAGAAACAAACGTCGCAATACTTGCACTTAAGTGCGGTATAGGTAGGTAAAGCTGGTGGTTAAATGAAAATATTGGAAACGAATCACAAAAATTATCTTTACGTTTTTAGAGTCACATAACCTTCCTTTGGCCCTTCAAGATCCTACTATCGCCACTATTCTCTTACGTGAATTAAAAAAGGATATGCCTGCACTTGTCTTTCAATGGAATGACGCAGGCTTTAATGACGTCCCTGCTATGCCAAACTGTCGAAATGGAATTCCAGGCCAGACAAAAGTGGCTTTCATTGCGAATCTCGTGGCGAACGGTGCTGTAAATTGGAATAATACCGTTTTTTCATTTCCAAATGGCACGGCGATTGGCATATGGGTAGGGCAAATTCCTGTATGGTACGTTTATTCCCTGTGTTTTGGATTCTTTATAACATTCGATTAGCTTGTCACCTTCCTCTTTATTTGCTAAAGGTCTCTCCATAAGGCGGGAGTCCCTGATATCTGCCATTCAGTCACTAGAATCACCAAGATAGGTGTAACTCGTCCAGTTGATATTGAAGATTGCAGTTATATTCTTCTCAGATAATCGTTAACCAATTCAATTAGAAACCTATTCATAATTCTCAAATAATGGAATTACTTATCATCTTTCAGTGTCTTGTGTGTAATCAGCATCACGAAATGTGTATGTCTAGTGACGAAAAACACTCTCTAAGATCTACTCTAGCTTTTTGCCCATTAATCAAAGTGCCGTAAATACGTAGAATATATGTCGATACATTTTTTACATACTCAGTGGCATCACTCACATCGTTTGGCATAAAGTATATAGGCTGTTTATCAGATAAGCTTTGTTGAAGTATGGCTGTTAATCCATTATCACATTCCGAAATAATATCGTTGCGAGTTGGAATCCCGGCTAAGGTTTCCCCGCTCCCGTACCGGATCACTTGTGCGTTGTTTGCTGACATTTTTTGGTATTTGGTTTTTATATGGTATGAATCTATCAGTTAACAAAGTTATATTATCCCAATATATTTTCGAAAGTTTAAATTAATTTTTTCATGCCTGGTACGCAGTGGTATCAAAAAAGTACATCGTTTTTTATTCGAATACACAACAAAAAACACGAACTCGATAGATGAATAATTTTGGGCCCAAGTGTAGTAATCTGCGGTAATATATGTCAGAGACACTAGCTCCGGCTATAAGAAAAATGGCAGAAGACTACCCTTTTGATGTCGTGTTTTTGGGGTAGCCAAGTGCGGTAATATATTATAAGAAAAATGGCAGAAGGCTACCTTTTCAATGATATGTTTTCGAGGTGGTGTTTGGGTATATGTTTTCGATAATATGTTTTGTGGTATGTGATTGGGGGTAGCCAAGTGCGGTAATATAAGAAAAATGGCAGAAGGCTACCCTTTTGACGATATGTTTCTGGATATATTTTTGTGTATATGATCATGGTAGCTAACTTCAGTAATATATATAATAATTGTGACAGATTAAAATGAAACAGGATTAAAATGAAACGGTGACCTTTTTTTATTGTCACGTGAAATGTGTGATCTTGAAATTTTATTGGTCAAAATTAATGGTTTTTTACATGTTATAATTTACATAATATTAATGCTAATGCTACGAAATATTAATTATGTAATTTACATTATCAGTAGTTTTATCTTTAATAATTTTAATGTAATAAATGCAAAATATAGTTTAATTTAAAAGTTTTAAATTTTGTATTGCCTTGTTTGTCTAGCCTATCCAATTGATTTTAGTTTTGCAAAAGCTTTCTTAAATTCTTTGCTGCAAAAGTCTTTACTTTTCCATTTACTCTTAGTCTTACAGTTCTATTATTACTACACATAGCAACCACTTCTTCACTTGTACTACAAATTTGTTCTAACTTTCACTTTCTTGTTTTTTGATTTGTATCATGATCACTGGTAATAATGACTTTATCTCCTGATTTAAAGACTAACCTTTTTTGATGAATACTTCTTTGAATAATCATTTTGTTCTGATATCATTCATCATTTTTTGCAATCTCCTTTTGCACTTTTTCTACTTGCATTATGTGGACTTTATATGCAATTTGGCTATCTTTCCCTTGAATAATACTTTGAAAATTATCTTGAATAACTTTAATAATTATTTTATCTGACGTATTAATTATAACTTGGCTATTATTCTTCTTGAACATTTTGTTTTCAGCCTGATCTTGATGATTATAGTTTTCAAATTGGTCTCTCTTGACTTGGACTTGTTGGTCATTCTGGTTCTCCTTGGCTTAGACTTAGACATTTTTTTTGATAACTGTTTCACCCAGAGTACTATAAACACCTCATATTTTGAAATCAAAAAAGGCTTCATAGGGTGATTTATCATGTATGCTATGAGATGTCTTATTGTAGATAATTACAAATGTTTGAAGAATGTCAATCTACCAATATTCTTGAACTTCAGAAACTTCATCCTATAATATTTTGGTTAAATGATGGCCAAATGTTTAGTTGAATCTTTCAATTTTGTCCTGGCTCTGAGGGTGATGTGCATGGTCATGAATAAGTTGCATCTAAAAAAATATTAATAAGATTGACAAAAAAGATAAACATAAAACAAATAAAAATCTTTAATATCTCGCATGTTCACTTTAGGATATTAGTTATAAATTCTGACCTATTATTAACTTGAAGTTTATTAGGTGGACTAACAATCATAAAAATTTTTATCAATTTCTGATGGATCGTATTACCTCCTTTATCATAAAGTAGAATAGTCCAAACATACCACAAAAATATATCAATTATTATAAGATGTAACTATATCCATCATTATATTCTGCAAAGAAAAGAAGATTGACCAAATCAATCTGTACATGTTCAAGGGGACTATCAGCTATAATAGATATTAAGTCTGCTTTTTTCTTGATACTAATATTTCAGATACAGATAGGACAATTTCTTATATACTTCCTGACTTCTTCTTACATAATACTAATATGTTATTCATAGAACATCTTATAGATTTTATGATAATTAAAGTGTGCTCTGCCAATGTGAAACTTTTTGAAAAGAGCTTCTTTTAACTCAGTATTGTAAATGGGAATGACTTTTTTCTTGATAGATAGTGAATTTTCATTTTTTGAAGGTTAAACATAGAAAAGATAATCAGTTTGAGTATCATATATAAAGTTCTTGCATCTTCTTCAAAAATTTGTCACTTTTACTTAGTCATTACACTTGACAGGGAGCGTACCAGACTGAATATAGGTAATAATATCATCAAAATCCTTAGGTATATCCAGCATCTTTAGAAGTTTTATCATATTAGAAGATAGTAAATAATTTTGACAGTTTGGTAAAGAGATGAGAATTTGAAAAGAGTATGTAAATTTAGAAACATAATTGAATTGGAAAAGGCATGCAAATTTAAAAAGATCCAATTGAATTGGGAAAGGTGTGTGAATTTGGAAGGATGCATAAATCTGTTTACATAGTAAGTTAGGTAAGCTTAAGTTTAAGAAGGTGAGAAAAGACAAAATTTTTTTCAGATAAGTAAACATAATTTTGTGTTTATCTAGCACGTGAAAATGCTATATCAGATATTTATAAAAAGAAGAATTTTTTACTTGTCCAAAAAAATATTTCCTTTTGCATATACCATATATACTATATATTTCATACATCTTGTATATTAAAGATTTTGTCCAGACTTTTACATACTAATATTAGCTTTGCTCATAACATTAATATTAACTTCCATCTACAAAATATTCTAACTTTTATATGACTCAGGTTTCATCTTTAATATCAGTTCTTGCCTACAAACATACCAGTGAACTTAATCTTGATTGACAATAAGAATCTGACTAACCGGAGCAAGAATCTTGAAACTACTAAATAGCAAGAGCCAGAGTCCTAACCTACTCCAACATGCCAAAAAGCTTTAGCAAAATGCAAAAAATCTTGATGAGAAAATTGCCATTTATGATATCAAATTAATATTACGTGTTTAGTTCCCATTCACTCATCACTAATCTACTAATTAACTATTGATAATGCAAATTATATAATTAATATTTTATAGTATTAGCATTAATATTATATAAATTATAATATGTAAAAAACTATTAATTTTGATTAATAAAATTCCAAGATCACACATTTCATATGACAATAAAAAAAGATCATCATTTCATTTTAATCCTGTTTCATTTTAATCTGTCACAATAATTATAGGAGAAGACTACCCATTTTAGTGATATGCTTTTGGATATATTCTCATTTGAAACTGAAATTTAATAATAAACCCATCATTAAAGTTGTCATCAAAGCTGTTACCAAAGATTTTTCAGTAACAGATAGCATATCTAATAATATATATATAGCATACTCAATAGCAATTATGTGATATATATTTGATAGCATGTGTATAGTATATCCGATAGCAGAAATATAACATACTTTATAGTAATTACACAACACATACTTGATAGTATTCTCTGATAATATTGATGATGTATATATTGATAGTAATTGTGCATATATGCTTGATAGTATACTTGATAGTAATAGGTAGGTAACATTAGGTCAGCAAATGATGATATATAATTGAATTTATCATTGATATATTTTTTTACTAATATGATTTAATATCTCAGTCATGATCATCAAACTGGTATACAGATAATGTTATCAAATTTGGGTTATAATAAAAAATACAGAAGGACTAGGCTAGAGCGCCATAACCTAAATAGCATGTCCAGATAACATATATATAGTATGTATATAACAAACTTGATAACACTAGAAATATAATGATATGAACATAAAATTGTCATTATATTTTTTATAGGTTGTGAGTATCCAAATGTAATGACGTGAACATAAATTTGTTGTTATATTTTTTTTATAGATCACAGATATCTAAGTATGATGATGAACTCATAAACTAATCATCACTTGAATAATGACATATATATAATCTCATCATCATACATAACTTAGACTAAGTAAAAATAACATAATTATGTTATTTTCACTAAATTAAAAAATATTATAAATTTTTAATAAATTAAAATAGATTAATTAATAAAAAGTTATTATATTAGAATATAACTTGAGTATTATATAACTTAATAATCTTATAAAAATTTATATTCAATTTATATAAATATTTAACTAGTTTATTATTATTATTATATGATTATAATATATTTTTATATAGATTTATATATTATTAAATATATCAGATCTTAATATTAATAAAAAAGCTAAATTATAAAAATCTATTAATAATAGATTAGAATATGATATGAGGTATATTAATTTATATATTCTAAATTATTATAATATTAATAATTATCAATAATTCTTTGATAAACTCTTTGAGACTAAAAGATAATATAATATTTTATCAATTATTTAATTTAATAAAACTTTATTATTTAAATTAGAGTTTTTTTATAAGAGCTAATTTTTGAAAAGAAAAGAAATATATATTATATATATTATTTATTTAATAAATTTAAAAATTCTAAACTAGCTAATCATGATTACTATAAATTTAGAATTCAAAAGATTAATATAATAATATATTTAAATTATATGAAGTTTATTCATATAATAATATAAATTAATAAAGATATTTATTATATTAAAAGTAAATATATTAAAATTATCAAGTCAG
The DNA here is from genome assembly GCA_910591765.1 of Ambispora leptoticha. Lineage (NCBI taxonomy): Eukaryota > Fungi > Glomeromycota > Glomeromycetes > Archaeosporales > Ambisporaceae > Ambispora > Ambispora leptoticha. The sequence goes on along the minus strand of CAJVPS010000034.1, from coordinate 11,746 downwards.
ATAATTTTATACAAAAATATTAAAATTATAAATGTGATTAAAAACAACTTTTCAATTATTATAATATTATAATAAATAAGTATTACTAAATTATAACTAATTATAATTTTAATAATTTTAAATTACAATATTATAATAAATAAAATATTATTATATTATAATTATAATAAGTATAATAAACCTAAATCTTGAGATAAATATGTGAGAATTATATAAACGGCTTATTAACATTATAAGCAAAATCTGAATTAGAATTTAGTAAAATAATCAGAAATAATAATACTTTTAAGAACAAGAAGTTTTTAGATATAACTTCTTAAAAAATAAGAATTTTTAGAACTTTTATATTAACTATTATAGAAGAATAATTCAAGCTAAAAATATATCAGTATATGCTTAAAATTATCTGAAATATTTTATCATTATAATATTAAAAGTTGAATAAATACTAAGAATATTAATTATAAAATAAATTACATAATTATATTTTAAATTTATTAGGATAATAAGAATACAGAATAATTAATAACAGAACTAAAACATTTCATTCATGACATGATAATTTTGTTATTAATTAAAGAATTGACTGACAAAAACTCTAGAGAAGAAATAATTTGAATTTGTATAGCTTAGATTACGAGGATTCCTTGTGCTCAATTACGAACTTGTTTATGATAATGAAATTACTGACTGATTTTTTTCTTTTACTATCCAGATATAATGAAATAAGCTTCTTTGGTACTAATACTTTGTTATCCAGTATTCCTTTGAAACATCCGAATTTAACAAATCCAACTCTGAAATGTTCAAGCATGCAACACTAAAATTGAGCCTACGAGACGCAAAGCTTGCAAGAGTTAGATTAGTCAGAGAGGTTGAAAGGTTAGAATTATATAAAAGATAAAGGACGTAATGTATGGAATCGTATCGACAGGTAAGGGCTCCCAATATATATTCGTCCTTTTGAATAATTTGCTAACAGAGCATTTGTTGAAAGCTGTGGCTAGATAATCAAGCTGTCTCCGACAATAACAGTGAAGGGAAAATGGATGTACTAAATTCGTTGTCGCCCTCTCCACTACCAATGAACAAGGCCATATTATCCCGTGACGACTATCAAGGACAAATCAAGTGGATGTTTAGTCGCCAGATCGATAAACGAAGGATAGAAATTTCATCTCTGTGAAGCCATGTATCTGGATGGGTGTATAGTAAAATCACAACACAAGAACGGAGACTCATTCGTGCGCATGCCCAGCTCTCTTCCAGCAAGCAGTGATTCATTGTATTGGGGCATAAACAGCATTATTTTCGATGAGGCATGAAGGAATTAGCATCTATGGATGTGTTGGTATTGCATCTCCAAAACATGCTCATACTGCTCAGTCAGATCCGTCATGGAAGGAAACAACCTATTGCTTAAATGATACGATCGAATGCGTCCATCCCCGGTGCCCGGTGATTACAACACGGGGGAGAGACGCAAATGCAGCTGCAAACATTGCTTTATCTGAGCATTTGTTATTCTAGCTGCTGATCACCAGCCCCTTCATTGCTATCGCCATAAGCCGAACACGCCAGGTAAAACCTTGCAACCAATCTTTTTACAGCCGTGACACCAAACTTGGTTCTCCCATTCGTGAAGAATGAATATGAACGTAAGTGATTTAGAAATTCTTTTTCTGGTTTGTTTTATTACAGAATGTCTCATAATACATTAGAAATACATATTTTCATACATGTCAAATAAAAATACAAATACACATATATATCTATTATATCTCTTCAAGACCAGCATACTCTAATTTTTTCACAGACTCACGAAGTTCAATCAAAGAAAGCTTTTCGTCTTTTTTCTTGTCAGCACTTCGTTTTTTACGTTTAGGTTCGGTGTGTTGTCGAGCGACCATTACTGGGACCGAGGAATTTTGTACTAGATATGTACTTATACTTCCAAGAAACATGCTATTTAATATATAGAAATAGTTCATAAATGACATATTCAATAATTCGAAACACATAATATTAATAGTACAATAAAATAGTATATATAGAAAAATTTACCCTTTGATAGAGCTTAGTCCTCGGCTGCCGGCAATTACCAATGTTGGTTTGATTAGATCAATCTTTTATCATAATAGTAGTAGCATTGTAAGAAATCATTATTAAAAAAGAAACACATCCAGTATTAAATTATTTACCATATTCGTAAGCATAGTCCGTGTGCTTTTCGCAGTGACAACTTGAATTTCTAGAGACACGGGAAATCGCGTATTATCCAAAAATGTGCGCGTCACTTTAGCTATTTTTTGAGCTACCTCCAATCTCTATTAATCATAGAAAATCGACAATAAAGTTACGAAGGATTCAAATTTCTTTCCCCGCAAACTTAAATAAACCAATACAAACCTCATTAATGATTGTCTGAGAACTATTCGGTGATGATATTGAATTCGAAGTACCTAAATAAATAGTTTTTAGGGGAAGGATAAGAGAATTACATATAGTTAATCACAATTTTTTTTAAAAGACACTAATTCTTCGAACGCCAAATAATTAACGAGAGATCTAATTACCAGATACAGGTTTATCTTCCTCTAACACGCTAACAATATATAATTCACTTTCCGGTCGCAAAACATTCTTCACCGCCCACTCAAAAGCATATAAACTCTCAGATGAGAGATCGGTAGCTAACATAAATGTTCTTTTTTTTGATTGTTGCGGTGGTGATTGCAATGATTTGCTATCGGTCGACATTTCTAAATAATTAATACGAGAATAATCACCACTACTGCGTTTATGAGACACCAAAATCTTTACTATATCAGAATCAGCTTCAACAATTGGCTCGTGAATTGTAGTCACAAATCTTGACGACTCTTTTTCTTCGTCTTCATCCTCAAAACTTGATACTAATCGCTGAGCATTATTATAAGTGTTAGAGAATTCTTCATCGTCATCATCATCAATTTCTTCGTTATCATCATCCTGTTCCTCTTGATTATCATTTTCCGCCTCTTTTTCTCGATAATGTAATGCACCATCAATATCACGAATCTTTTTAAGGAACATAGTAGCTTCGGAGTCGTTTAGATCATATGCGGGATTTATTCCATCGAAGTCATCAAATGGTGTAGTAGCGGTTGTTGAACTTGACGACGACGCTCGATTTTCCTTAACTATTTCAGTAGAATCCTCCATCGTTTGGTTTTTGTTTTAATAGATAAAAAAATGGGGGTTGAATAACGCGCGTGGTTTTAAATAGAATTGGATCTACAATTTATTTTAGTCATTTTTCATTGATCATCTATTAGCATAATTACATATCGATATGATTACATGTTTATGACATCAAAAAATGAGTCGTGAATTTTTAATTGGTAAATCAATTATATAAATAATAGGAGTATATATAAAATGTCTTGTAGTCTTTCTTTTAGGGCTTGCATCTTTCTGTAAATCGGGGGTAAAGACAACAATCTCTGACGGTATGACGATCTAACATCCATGCTAAAAATCGTTCAACGCCTAATCCATATCCACCATGCTCAGTGGTACCGTATTTACGTTGATCTGTATACCAGTAATACGGAGCAGGATCAATTCCTATTATGATACGATGTTAGATTATTAATGTTCTTCGCCAAATTGAATCTAAAGAATTGCATTCAATAGTTACCTTCACGTTGATAACCGCGAAGAAGCTCATCCTATAAAATATTGATATTCATAATAGCATTACTCAATAAAGTACTATTGTTCTATCATTAATATTAAATAAATAAAAAACATACGCACCAAATCTGTAATCCTCATACTCCCGCCTACAATTTCTCCAACATTCGGCATTAACACATCCACACTCTCAGTAACCCTCGGATCATCTTTACACCTTTTCATATAGAACGCCTTAATCTCCGCCGGAAACCGGCACAAGAAAATAGGCCGATTAAGTTTATCAGTCATTACACGCTCGGGCGCTTCCGGAATATCTTCGCCAAACTCGTAGAATGTTCCATCTGGTTTTTTAATGTCATTGTCTTTCAAATATTGAATCGCGTCTTTGTAGTCGAGACGGAGAAAAGGTCGTTCGGGTTTCTTAAAGTCCTTGTTTAAAGAATATATGAGATCGGCTATTGATTTGTCTGATAGTACGCGATCGATGGTGTCGCAAATCAGATCTTCTAAACAGTCTAGCAGGTCATCGAAAGTTATAAATGCCATTTCGGCTTCTAGATGTGAATACCTTTAATTGAAATGTGGCTATTAGGTTTTTAATATCGTTTAAGAATCAGAGTTAGAATGAATAAATAATAATATTACTCTGATAAATGACGCCGAGTGTGACTTTTCTCTGCACGAAAAGACTCCGCAATAGCAAACACATCCCCTAGAGATGGAAGGCATGTTTCAAGATAAAGTTGACTTGATTGTGTAAGGTAAGCCTATTAATTTTCCAAGAGTATAAATAATATATTAATCTACAAATATTGAATAATAAAATTGTGAATAACTTTATAATCAACCTTCTCGTGATAATAAGCTAATTCAAAAAGAGTAGAGCCACCTTCTACTTGAGTCTGGACCATATGTGGCGGAGTTACTTCTGCGTATCCTTTCGAATAAAAATGATCCCGGAAAGCTCGCAAGACCGCAGAACGAACTCGCAAAACTGCCGAGGCTTTTTCTCCGCGAATGACCAAGTGCCTTCTATCGAGTAACACGGAAGGATCAGTTTCGGTGGTAATTTGATTGGTGAATGCTTCGTCACCTCCCGGTGCTTTATGAACTAATTCCCAATAATCAACGCGAAGTTCATGATTATCTGGCGCCTAATAATATTCATAGATCTTTCTGAGTATCGAGTTAGGATGAATCTATTTAAGCTTCTTACTTGTTTTCCTTCTGGTAATTCAGAAATTATACCATAGACAGTGATGGTGGATTCGAGGGTTAATGTTATCGCATCATACGTATGGCACTAAGATTTTGAAAAAATGACATCTGACTTGACTGACTGTCCAAATGTGACGCGATTTAAGAACGATTGGTTATTTAGTTGATAACAAGTAATCGTGCCAGCTTACCAAAACACCATGCAAATAACATTGTATATATCCACTTCCGTCACGCAACACAATAAACATCATATCTTTGCCTTGTATACGAATACGATGAACCCATCCAGAGATTTTAACACGTGTATCACGTCTATTAATACTTTCACGGATCTTGATCTGTACCGAGAGAATTTTGAATTCGTCCAATATTAACAAACATATATTTTTCAAATAAATCGTTTCAATTAGATTTTTCGCGAAAAAACCTTTTTAGCCTCGGGAAGCGTCGAATCCTGTGTCAAGACGATTTTTTTAGACTCCTCAATTTTCTTTTGCTCAGCTTCTGCTAACTCGCGCTCTTTTTTTTCTTTTGCTTTTGCTTGCTCTTCGGCTTTTTGAGCCTTTTTTGCTAATACTAAAACATGGTTTTTGGCTTTTTTGAAAGCAGCCCCTGATATATCTTTATACTCTTCTTCTGAAGTTTTTCGAAGCTGAATTTTGATATTCTCGCCATGTTTTTGAATTGCAAAAACCGCGGTCTTGTATGCATGCTCTTTCGTTCCCAGACCAGTGTCGTCGGAGCCTTGAGCTTCGTCGACATAGATAAAGTCCGCGTCGTTAGACATTATTATTGCTGTTAAAAGATCAAAAGTCTAGACGAAAATCTGATCAATTCAAAAAAAAATAAAAATGTCTAAGCCCGTAAATCGATCACAATTCCTTAAAGGCTGATCAAATGACGCAATCGATAGTAATCGAAGCCGTTTATTTGTTCTTTCGGTTCCCGTGACACAGACACATACTGTATATCAAATAACCTTTGGAGAAAAATTTTACACACACCCGGCAACTTTCTTGTACAGCAACAGTAACAAGGGAACTTTATTCTGGGTTTTAGCCGTTCATCCGTCAGAAGCAGTTCTTTGCTCTATCCTCTGTTATCAAAAACTAGAGTTCTAAACCATAAAAAAGAACTCTCATCAATATCTTTACTCTTTTAAGTAAATGGTCCACGTTTTCATGGTCTTTTCCTCTTCTCCAAGGCTCGAGATTGTAAGTATTTTTTTTTGTGTTATAGAATGTTGGTTGTTCAATTTGAATTGAAAGAACGGCTAGTGAATAGTTAGTTAGTCCTTTGCCTTGCATTCCTGTGTGCCGAGATGACGATAAAGATAAAAAATATTATTTAGGTGTCAACACCTTTAGAAACGACGTGTTTCTGTTAGTTTGTTTCGCTTTTACGTTTTGTGTTGCCGGGTTTTTATCATTATTATTTATTTCTATTCTTTGATATGCCAACGTTTTCTTTACTTGGTAAATTCTTGAGGAATTATATTATTTTATTATTATATTAGATTCTTGGTTTTTTAAAGACATTTTTCCTTATTTTATTTTTTTTGCTTCTTCTAACGTTAACTTCTTTCTCTGCGTGTGACTATCTATTTCCTCTATCACCACCTCATCCTCATTATCCTCCCACTACTACTACTACTACTACTACTACTACCACTACTACCACCACCACCACCACTACTTACATTTGAACTTTTACACTACCACACTTTGGGTGTATTCGAAAAATTTGACCCTAAATCTTTGAACAATTTCCATCATATAGACAAAAGTGTTCGCCAAGCTCTTTTAATTATTGCATTCCAAAATCAATCGAGTTCCACAAAAAAAAACTTTAAATTCTTTATTGTTGAATTATTGTAAGTGCTTTTTACTCGCTCTTAAGAAGAAGGTGATTGGCCTTCACACCTTTTTATTTTTTTGTTCTGTTTTGTTTCTTGTTTGATGTTTTTGAATAACATAATCTCAAACTGAATTTTGACTTTTTTTTTAATTCCATCTCACTACTAAATACTCTCGCTTTCTTTACAAAAATTTTTTCAAACAAAATGACTATAGTCTGGTACTCTTTTTCAAACATACTCGGATTGATTAATTTGATTATTTAAATAATTACTACTACTACTACTACATCATCTACACCGTCTTTTAATATTTGGCTTCGTTTACTCGGTACTTCGCCTTTCTTTTTTCTTTTTTTTCTCTTTTCTCTATAATTTTTTCGATTTCTTTTTTATTACATAATATTTCTGTCAAGACTAACTGAAAGAAGAAAAAATAAGAAAGCGAATTAGCTAGCTGACATAACAAAAATCGCTTTGATAACAAACATCATCATCAACAACTAATATATATAATAATATGTGTGTGTGTGTGTGTTTCAAAGCTCTAACAAAACGACGACGTTCCTAAAAGTGCTGGCTCTGATTAATATATAAATATATATATGTATCATGTATATACAGATTCTCGAAGCCTCAAGTTTTTCACATACTACACAAACATATACTGAAGCTCAATAATCCAACATAATCATCATCATCATGAAACGCAGTAGCGATTACGGTAATCAACACGAAAATATCAAGAAGCCACGGTTCGGACAAAGCTACAATAGCTACGCGTTGGCCAATAGTGGTATGCGAAGTGAACTTGGTCAAGCGACTGCATCGGGCGATCTGTATAGTCATCAATTTCCTCCTGTAGGTCCCTCGGCAATGATGATGGCTGCTAATCATTCTTATACGCAAAGTGCTGCCGGTTTTCATCCCGCGCAAAGTGGATTTGCTGGAATGGGTGGATATCATCAAGGCGCATCACAATACGCAGCTGGTATGAGCCAGTATAATCCTGGTGTTAGTAATATGGTTCCGCAATTCTCTGGCGCGTTCTCTAGTGCACAGTTTCCCAGTGCATATCCACAAGCTGCGGCAGCCGCTGCACTTTCCTCGGTTACTAACTCCACGGGACGGACTGTCTATCTTGGAAATATACCAACAGATGTACCGGCCGATGAGATTTTGAATCAAGTAAAAGTCGGCCCTATAGAATCAGTTCGTATACTTCCCGAAAAAAATTGCGCATTCATTTCTTTCATGGATGGTACTGCAGCTGCAGCATTCTATCACGATGCCTCGACGAGAAAGTTGATGATTCATGGCCAAGAACTAAAAGTTGGCTGGGGAAAACCTTCTCCCGTTCCACCGAATGTGCAAGTCGCTGTAAGTACTCAAAATGCATCACGTAACGTGTATTTGGGAAATCTGGATGATTCAATCACTGAACAAGTATTGCGGGATGATTTGGGAAAATTTGGTACTATTGAAACGGTAAAAATTGTGCGAGAGAAAAACATCGGATTTGTTCATTTTTTGACTATTACTAGTGCCATCAAGGCTGTCCAGACATTACCACAAGAATCCAAGTATGCAAACAAAAAGGTTAACTACGGAAAAGATAGATGTGCCGTTAGACCAACATCAGGAAATGGAACTACATCTCAGTTCACTTTTACTCCTAGTGGCACAATTGGATTTCAAACATTCGGTAATGCTGGTGCAATGGGATTTGCTGCTTTTGATCCATACCAAGTTGTAGCTGCGGCTGCAAGCACTCATCTTGAAAATGGAAGTGAACTACGTAGTCCTACCAGTCCACTGTTTTCATCGGCATCTTCCGCGGCAGGAAGTACAACTTCCGGATCACAAGTTGGTAACCGTACTATATACCTTGGAAATATTCATCAAGATACCACTTGTGAAGAGATCTGTAATGTCATTCGCGGTGGAATTCTTCACCAGATCCGTTATATGGCCGACAAACATATCGCCTTTGTCACCTTTGTTGACCCAACAGCCGCCAATAACTTTATGTTCTTAGCACAGCATCAAGGAGTTGTGATCAAGAATCGACGCCTCAAAGTAGGATGGGGAAAAAATTCTGGCCCGTTACCTGGAAATATTCAATTGGCTGTCAACACACAAAATGCATCACGTAATGTGTATGTCGGGTCGTTGGATGATTCTATTACTGAAGAGAAATTGCGACGCGACTTCTCCGAATTTGGAGAAATCGAACTAGTGAATATCCTCAAGGAGAAAAGTTGTGGCTTTGTCAATTTCACTTCGATAGTGTATGCCATTAAAGCTATAGAAGGAATCAAAGCAAAAGAAGAGTACAGAAAATTCCGTATTAATTATGGAAAAGATCGATGTGGCAATGCGCCAAGAGGTCTCACTTCTAGTGGTTCAACCGGCAGTGCAAGTAAAACCAGTAAAGGACGTAATACCGGGGAATCTGATGCCAGGATACTTCACCAGGGTGACACCGAAGAATCCGAAATTGAAAATGTTGAAGCGACGGATGACGTAAATGAAATCGATGACGATTTCGCTAATTTGGAGTAGACATCATTCTCACATCCTATTCTTCCTAATTGAATTCTCCCCCACTTGCATGATAACAAGAATTAAAATTATTTCCAATTGAATCCTCCCCTCTCTATTTCTCCTATAAATATTCATATATGATGCACGAAAATAAAATTGCATAATGGTCATCAATCAATTAATTAGGTGCCAAACACTTTCTTGTAGGTAATTTTTTTCAAAACCCAATTTTTTTGTCTTGCATATAAAATACACATAAAATACCCTACTACAAAATTCACTTTTTTCTCTATTTACTTTATAAACGGCACTCAATATGGTGGTAATGATGCTATTGGACGGCCGTAGTCACATGATTTTTTAAAGCTTAAATCATTAGTAACAATATCAATTACTTATATTCATTCTTTTTTATCAGTACAAAAATATACATACAATATATACTTTGTAATTTCACGTATTTGATAATAATTCTTCCTCATTATATTATTACTATTCATTAGATTTTAATATCCCTCTATATAAATTCGATTTCTTTTATAATTTTAGAATCGTCTTATTATGATTTGCGAGATTTTATCGCTAAATCTACATTTTATTATTATCAAAGTTCCTGTCTCGTCACTAGCATTGCCATTGTATTAGTATCGCAAAATATTTGACCAATGACACACAAAACTATCCGAAATCTAGCTATTGTGGAATTTTATACATTGTCATTATAAAGTAAATATTTTTCTTCCTCTTCTTTGTACCTAATTTACATGAATACCCCTTCCTTTTTTAGTTTTTTCTTGTAGGTACTTTTTTTGCCCTTTTATTTTTATTCGGATTTCCTTTTTTTTTACATTTCATTATATATTCTTTTTGTGAAGGCATTTCTCATAAAATATTATTAGGATCCTTTTCGCTATATAGTCGAAACATCTAGACAAAAATACATATTTTCACTTAAAAAAAATATTATTAATAGAACAAATTGAGTGAAAGCCAAATCATTATTTATTATTATTATCATTATTTAATGTAACAAGAATGCAATAAATTTTCATTCATTTATTTAATTCTATCAAGAATTGCTGCCAGACGCGATGGATAGTTGTTCTTGCTGCTCTTGGTGCTCTTTCTCATCATGAATAACTTCCACATATTCAATTGGCAGAACATAATTATCTACCTCTTGGAAATAACGCAGCCTTTGTTCACGTTCGTGTCTTAACATCTAATGACATGTGATTCAATAATTAGAACTAAAGAAATATGATTGATAATACATTTATTTATTACCTCCTTTTGAATATCATTCATATGTTCCTCATCTTCGTCATCTTTATTATCGCCCTCGTCGTTATCCATGTCGGAAGATGCTTTCTCTTTGCCTTTCTTTCCTTTCAGTTTTTTAGTTTGTCGTATATTTTTAGGCGTTCTTTTTGTCAAATTTCTTTTTTTCTGATCTTCGCAATCGTCAGCATCACTCGAAGGTAAGAGCTGTTCGTCACCATATTCAACAACATTCGTGACTTTTTTTTTACGACGACGAGGTGGTAAACGGTCTGAAATTGGAATATCAAAGGTATTCTTTCTTTTTCGACTTTTCTTTGATTCCTTGTTGTTGTCGTTGTTATTTTGCTTTCCTCTGGCTTTTGATGATGATGATTTTGAAGTTGCGGTGGGATTTGATGATGAATTGACTGTTTCAATATTGCGCGTCTCACTTCCGTCTTCTGGTATGGTTGATGATGATGTTGAAGGTTTTGGTTGTAACGGTGTTTCAATTACCTCTGACGCGTCTTGCTCGGTTTCTTTTGGCATAGTTTCCTGAATACTCTCTATATCGCAATCATTGCTATCATTGTTATTTTCTCCGATATTATAATTAGTTTCTTTATTTTCCATATTCTCGTCAATAATTCCATCATCACCAATTCCATCATCACCATTATTATTATTATTATTATTAGTACTACTACTACTACTATTATTATCGTCAACATTATCATCATAATTGTTGCTATTCATATACATTTCGAAATCACAAAATTCTGTCTTGTTCAAATACTCTCGAATTAACTCAAATTTCGGTATTTCTTCAATTTGTTTCTTCGAGCTTGACGCGCCGTCTGAACTCTCATCATGGCTTCCTCCGAATACAGTCAGTGACGACATTGACAATTCGGTGGTATTGCGTTCAGCCGCAGCAATAGCATGCGCCAAGTACTCGTCGTATTCTTCCTGAAGAAATTTATTATATTGACGTGTTTGGGGTGATGACTGCGGTGGCGGCGGAGAAAAAGAACTGTCTTCGCATGCCTTGCCCTTGCCTTTATCATCCTTCTTGCTGCTAATTTGTGCTGCTTTTTTACTACGGGCTAATTTGAATTCTTCAAGAATGCTATCACTGTTAATTTCGTCGTTATCGTTATTCTTATTACTTTCTGTGGG
>CAJVPS010000033.1:0-49876 GCA_910591765.1 Ambispora leptoticha | reverse complement strand
TAATAATATGAATTAAAAATAGAATTAATAATAAATTAAATTAATTAATATAAATTACTTATTCATCTGATTTAGTAGTGATTGGCGATTACTGCGCTATGTGCTGCAGCTGTGCCATATGCTGCACTACGTCTACTGCACCATATGAATAAGCTAATTGATTACAATATATAGCATACTAAATTTGATATTATGATTGTATGATAAGTAATTTATAATAATATTATTCATTTTTACAAAAAATAAATAAAATAAATAAAGATTCAGATCAGTGAATTAGAGCAAAAGTTAGATAATAATAATTATATAGTTATATAAAATAAAGAGGCAAGATGGATTGCTCATATAAAGTAATTTATTACAGCTGTGCAAGTAGTTTTTGTTGAAGGGAATTATAAATTTAGAAATAAAAATTATAGAAGCATAAAATAAAAATTAATTATTAAAAAAATATTATTCAAATTAAGAGAGACTTTAAATTTATTCTTAAATTTTTGATAAATGATATTATTTGTTTGATATCTTCTCTCTCTTCAATTCTCTCATATTTTCTCTATTAACTCATTTATAATTCATTATTGATCCTCTGCTATTCTTTCAGATTTTTTCAATATCTGCATTCTTAAAAGTTCATTATGTTTACAATAAATATTTTGTCCAAAATATGAGAATTTTATTCAATTCTAGATAATTATATATTATTTTATGTATTATTTTACATATTATCTCACTATCTTTTCAAATACATACATGTCCTGATAGTTTTTGCATCTAATTTGCTTTGAGTAGGAGTTACTAGATCTATACTACTGGAAAATGCATGCTTAATCAGCATACTGATAGCCAAAATTGTCAAATAATTCTTCATTATAGTTACCAGATAAGAATATTCAGCCTTATAGAGCTACAAAAATACTAATTCATCAGTTTATTTAAAGTAACAAAATATTAATCTGACCTGGAATAATAAAATTATTATTAAAACATGCAGTAAGCAAAAACAATGAATTTAACATTATCTTTTACTATTATAATATATCTATCTTTTCTAATATAACAGATCTCTCCAGATATTGTTGTAACTTACTTTCTCTATTAATTCATTGATATTTATAGATGTGAATTATGAGATTATCTTCTTGAATCTCTAGTAAATGATCTTCAAGTCGAGGTAAGTAGTTTAAAGTATATATATCAATTACTATTTTGCATATTATACTAATAAATAACTCTTTCTAATTATTATTTTTATAGTATTTTAGCTTAATACATAGATCAAAAACTTTATGTAGTAAATAATAAATTAATAATTATATCAATCATGTGATTTGGTATAGCAAAGTCTAAAATATGCTTACTTGTCATAATTATATAAACCAAGCTATTAGTTTTTAAATAATACTCTAAAAGCTTATCAAATACTTTTTATGTTACTTTCTTAATATTATTTAATCTTTTCTCAGCATCTTGAAAGTTTTTAATATTATTCATGAGTCAGTTGTAAATAGAAACTGCTACTGCAAGAGTCAGATAGTGACTTGTACTGATATAGTTGATTGCATGTTTGAAAATCTAAGAAATATGTAAGTATGAAATTTTTTTACAAAATGCAGAAATTAAATTATACTTACTTATAATAATATCATAATCTTGAATATTTTATTCTAATTCTCCTCACTCAAAATCCAATCTCATAAATTTCTATCAACTATGGCTATAGTTTTGAGAGACTAAGAATAAAAAACTATAAGTTAATACATATCATCAAATATTCAAATATATACTCTATATCTCATGATATTCAAATACACATTCTATCATATCAAATATTAAATTCTATCTGATTGCAACATTAATGATTAACTCTTTTTCAGAAATATCTTAGATATTATATTATTTGGAAAATTTTTTTTGATATTAAGATGCTTTAATTTTGGTGACTAGTTTTCATAGTTAAAAAAAGTAATTAAAGTAAGTAAGAAAAGAATTATAATAAAAAAAATATAAATAAATATATCTTTTAGATAATAATCAATATATTAGCTATATTTTTCTTCTCTATCATAATATTTTCATCTTTCAAAACTCTAGTCCTAAGTGAATTCAAGAGATTTTATATAGCAAGATTCATTATATAAGTGAGATATCTGACATGCTGATTCTTTTTTTTGAATTTAATATTCTTATTTGCATACTTGTTTTCCAGAGCTTGGCACAATATATCATTATTAAATGTATTATCTATTATTAATACTAGAATCTAATAAATAAAATATTGTTAAGTTTAATTAATATAAAATGAATCCAAATCCTAACCCAAATAAATCTTAGTAAAAATCACTAATTCTTTATAACTTTTTTCAAAGATCTTACAAAGATTATTACCAGAATATGATCCAGATAATCTCACAAAATTGATTAGTATTTTGTGTAATATCTAGTTATTACTAGTGATAGGAGCTGTAACTAACTGCAACTCTGTCATAATTCTCTGATTGGCTACTACAACTCTATCACAACTTTTTGATTGGCTGCTACAAGCTACAATTAGTTGAAAAGCTATCTTTAGTTATTACCAATCTAATAACACATTATTCTGAGAAAAGATATCATATTGCAGGAGATTTAGGCATTAAGAATAAAGAAAATATATCTCAAAATATTCTTAAATAAAATATTTTTTAAAAAAATAGTCAGTACCTATATTTTTATATAAAAAAATATGATAAGTCTTCTGATATATCTATAATATTTCTCTTAAATGTGTTCTCTCTTTATCAAAAATTCTCATGATTTTATTTTTGATAGTATTTGCAAAAGATGTAATAATATTTATTTTAAGAAAATGAAAAATTTGATGCAAATTTAGGCTCTCAATTTCAGAAAAAGACTAGTCAGAACATATGATCTAGCAAAGAAGAAAGATTCAAAATACTTTGAGTGAAAATAACTATTTTAAATTAAGAATTAGTAAATATTAAATTAAATAAATATCAATTATCAGGAGTAGTATTCCTTTTTTTAACTATTTATTAATCATTTCAAGATCTTTTGATTTAGAAATTTTGGTCAAATATTAGCTTTTTAGATATTTATAGAAATTTGAAGTACTATTATCAACACATACATAATAACTTCTGTTAAAATAAAATTTTATTAAGTTTTCTCTTACTAAATGCATCATATATAAATAAAAATTTCTTAAGTTTCCTTCTTTTCTTTTTGATACTAAACGCATTATATTTTCTTAAGTTTCTCTTCTTCTCTTTTTGATATTAAACATACTACTAAACTCATCACTAATCTACTCACCTGCAATAGTTACACTTTGTCTTATTTTTTACATAATCCCAACTAAAGTGCATCTAAATAATACTCCTTATCTTCTTACTTTTGTCAGATATTATCATACTAAAAGTATTATACAGGGTACTACTGCTCTTTTCTAAATCTGGTTGGTCATTTGTTAATAAAAAAAAATTTACCTATTCAGGAAAAAAATGATTTGACAGAAAAATTACATCAGGTTATACAATAAATTATCAATTCAATTTGATTCAATTTCATAACTGCTAATAATCAAAATTGAATTAAATCATAATAGTTTAATTCTTTTAAAAATTAAGAATCGAATCAGAATCAAATTGAATTAAATCATTTAGGATCTGATTTGAACTGAATCATTTAGAATCTTATTAAAAAGAGATGATTACTTATATTTAAAATTATTTATATTTAAAGATATATAATAATTCTATTTCTAAAATAAATATAAATAAATTATTATTAATAATTATATATATTATAAATTATTTTTTATTTAATTTTATATTTATTTAATAATTTATATAAAAAAATAATTAAATAAATTTTTGATTTTTTAAAATAAAAAATTATTAATTTGAAATATTATATTTTTATTAAAAATAAATATGTAATTACTTAGAAAAGAGATTTTAAATATATATAGTATTTATTATCTTAATTTTTTATTAGTAATTATTTATTTTTCTTTTATTAATAGATTATTAATTAAAAAAATAATTATAAAAAAAGATGATTATAAAAAAATATAATTATAAAAGATCTAATTATATTTTATTTATAAATAAAACTTTTAAAATAAAATTAAATTATTAAAAGATTATTATAATTAATATATATAGAATCAGATATATAATTTTAATTTATAAACTAATTTATCAAATTATTATTAGATATAAAGAAATATTTTTTTACTTTATATAAAGATATTATTAAGTTTTTTTTAATAATATAAGTAATAATTTCTTATAAAAATTAATTAGATTATTAATATAAAAATTATTATAATTAAATAAATTATTTAATTATATTATTATTATATTCTTTGAATTAATATTTAATTATTAATAAATATAGATATTATAAAATAATAAGAATATAATTCAAGAAGAAAGCAAATTATATATAATTTAATTTTTATAATAAAGATAAATTAGAAAATATTAAATTTAAAACTTATATTTAAAGATTAATTAATCTATATAGTATTAATAAATATATAAAAAATATTAATATGAGTTATAAATCTATTAATAAAAAATATTTGCAAAGAAATATTAATTATAAATTATTAAAATATGAAATATTAAATATTATATAAACTAAAAAATTTATTAAAGTAAGAAAAAATAAAGAATTTTAGAATAATATATATAAATTAAAAGATATTATGATATTTATTTAAGATAAATCAGATAAATTATTAATAATATATTAAATTATTTTGATTTATAATTTTATATTAAAAGATAATATTTTTTTATATTATTTTTAAAAAAGAAAATTTTATACTTATATTTAATAATTTATAATAAAAATATTATTTTATTTTTTGAAAAATTTTATAATGTGAGAATATTTTGAAATAATTAATAAAAATTGAAAGATATCTTAAAAAAATAAATATTATTAATAAAGAAAAATATATTTATTTTTAATATATGAGAGATAAAATATTATTAATGAGATTTTTATCAATTAAGAAAAATTCAAATATAAGATAAAAAAGAATTAATATAACAAATTATTAAGAAAATTACAAGACTTAAAATTTGAAAGTTATTATATGATTAGCAAAAATCGAATTATTAAGTTTGTAAAATAATTCAAAAATTTTATTATATGATAATATATTAATAAAATTATTTAATATTAGTAAAATATTAATATATTTTGACATAATTCAAAAGAAAATTCTTTATTACGATAGTCAGATCTTTATCAATAATCATCTTGATTTTTACTTGGACATTCTTTTGGTATTACATTATTTAGCGATCAATCTTCAGCATATTTAAATAGATTTTCTGGCAGAGAGATGTATTGCGATCTCAATAGTATAAAGTTCTCTTATTGAAACGAGTCCTATTCTTAAGATGATGACTAGCACTTATGAATTCATCATCCATGATCTTGAGTTGGATCATCAAAAAGATGTCTTGATTTGAAAAGCACTTTTCGCAATTCGACAAATACTTCCTTAAACACTTTGAAAGAACAACTACAACCACAGCCTACTTTCAAGAACTTGATTGCTTTTTAATATACAGTTAGAAATTTGTCATTCATCATATATATATATATATATATATTTATATATAGGAAAATAGATATTTTTATTTGTTGCCTTTGGTTGACGTATTGTTTAGTTTTACCTGTAACGAATATTTACGAGCGCCTAATCTCTATATACCTGTTAACCAAAGTTTGTGATGATTTGAAGATTTGAAAATCCTGTTTATGATATTGCAGTTTAGTTCAACTACATAGACGGAAATAAGTGGCCCCCCGATGACGTTAACTATTCATTTTGTCTGGTTTTGTTGCAGCGCGCCTCATTTATTCTAAATACAAAATGACTCTCTTTATAGTGAGAACCAATTAAACTCGCGATATAGTGGATAATATCCAAAATACCTTTAATAAAATCCATTTGATATAGTAGATTTACTAATAAACTCTCGATATAGTGGATTTTGAAAATTTTTTACTATTAAATTTTTTTGATACACTATAAAAAGAGGTCACTCTGTATCTCAATATTTAATATCGATAGTTGTTTCGAAGATCAAAATCTAATTTTTGTGAATCTACCCGACTTCTATTGACGGCTGCCCATATGACCTAAGAGAAAACAGTTTCATAACTTATGATTGAAGATAATATATTTTTTACTCATTAGCGTATATCCTAAGGAAGACGCAAACGTTTTTTGATGAAGGGGATGCGAAACGAAGTGTTCTGTATCACGCTATACAAGCTGGAAGTAAACCAATATAAACATATGGCCTGTTAAAAAAAAAGGTAACATTATTATTAGTGGTGTCATTACAAATACCGGATAATGAAGGAAGTAATTTAATTCTAACCATCGGAGTTTGTGAAGCGACAGGGATCATAAACAACGAAAGTCCCCGCATGATATTTTTCATTACTTTTTGCTTAGTCGTAGGTTTTTTCGTTATACTTTTAGCATTCATCTAATGAGAGATAAGAATGAATTGAATAAAAAGATATGAAATCAAAGGGTAAGGATAGTTAATAAGCGAAAGTAAATACTTCGATGTTAAATAGGTTGGCAAGACCTATCGCAATGGGAAATACCCATGTTGTGTCGACTTTAGATAAATCCCTAAACCACAATGCGCCACCATCTCTTAATCCAGTCAGATCCGCGTCAACCATCCCACGTATTGTTAATGACATAGAAATGAATAATGGCATCTGCACCCATGGCAATATGTAACTTTTCAGCGGATCGCAATCATTCATTCGATAAATTCGTTTTAATTGCTTTCTCCACTACGAATGGACTTAATGATTAACCCATTCGATTATTAGAGGTTTACATGAAATTTCAATCTTTGGATGCTTACTTGCCTCGCTCTGCAATAACTCTTCGTATCTTTCATAAGGTAATTTTTGAGCACGGGATTCATACAGAATCTTACGTTTTAGCAATTCCTGTTGTAATTTTAACACGGGTTGAATCGCTATAATACGTGCGATTCTTTGTTGCTGATATATCGCAATAGGAAGGGTGAATACAGTTCGAAGACATACTGTAACCACAATAATTGTTGCCCACCAAGGCAAATTCGTAGAATCGCGGACAAACTCGAATATTGATTGGTTAGCGGATAATATGAAATTAGTGTTTTCAGCAGGGGCAGCTGCATTTACACTAAAAGGTTGTGGTTCGGAGTATTGATAGAATGAATCCGTATTATTTATATCATTTACGGATTCTAGAAGATTATCGTTGCTATTATGTGAGAAGAATTGAGTTGAATTGGATTTCTGTGTTGAAATAACCGAAAAGCTTCGTAAAATGCACGAATTTAATTTCGAACAGGAAAAAACTGTAAGGGGAATGTTCGAAGGGGGTTTTGAACCAGAAATAAAACCCCGAATAGGAGGAAAGAGAAAACAACTCTCCTTAAGGAAGACAGTTTTCCAAAGGTGCATTGATGAAGCATAAGGATCGATCACTTTAAACGAGCACGCTCGCTTTGCTGCATATCTACGCACAATCAAACTAGGTATTGTGGGGAAATACATGAGTGATTTCTCGTACTACATACACACTAACCAATATTATTGTCATTTATTTTTGAATAACTGGCCCGTTCCCGGGTACCTTGAATCTTTAAAATCCAAAGTTTTAATTAACGATATAAAATCACAACAGCCATCTCTAAACTTTTCTCAGAAATATATTTTATTTCATTGAGCAAAATTGGTTTGTTTTTTCTAGAGACAAACAAATTTTCTAGTTTCCTTTCGAGTTTGTTTTTTTTAATAAGACACATGAAAAAATTCTTTGTAGCATTTCTCTTCCCACCATTACCACTACGAAAGGTTTGCTAGAAAGCTAGAACGATACCAAATAAGAAAACCAATATTATCCCGAGTGAACCTAACGGTGGAAGGAGGTGGGAATTCATCAAATTCAGGTGGCCAAAGTTACTGAAGTCGCTCAAAGGGAAATTCAAAATGAGTGTACAGTCGGTGAGTAAGCAATTCAAAGTATCTTAATATTTTTCATAAATAATACGCGTGACATAATGTTCATAAATAAATAGGTTTCCGAGGTCACTATGACACCACCTCTTTCTCAGCCGACACCAACTATCAGAATTTATACGCCACCATCTTCCCCTCAAAACGTAGGTCCTGACGAATGGGATAGCATCGATGACTTATCTATTGATTCACTACCAGCAGAAGAATCTTCATCTTCATCCGCTGCTCAGAGCCCTTTTGCAACTTCCCCACCTGAGGAAATTATGAAGGATGAATTTCCGTCTATTAACGAAATCAATGACGCACGTCGAAATTCGTCGACCGATTTTATTCAAAAGATGGGGTTAGTTGAGATTTTCTTTTCTCATTGAATTTTCATTTGTACGATTCTCATCCATGACTGAAATATAAGTAAGTGATGATGATATTGCCTTTCAATGTTGGTCAAAAACTTTCAGGCAGCATCACTTATTTCAGCTCCAAAGTTGATTGAATTTAGCAAAAACAAAGATGAAAACGCTTTTTCTTCTTTTTGTTATTATATAAAATCTTTATCTCTTGTCGCTTTATGGTATTACTTTTTTTTAAGGCATTGGTTGTATAATACTCGAGTTGTGCAATACATGAAATCTGATGAAAGGGCTCGAGTTAAATCAACTTATTCATTAAATCCGATATGGATGCTTGGAATCGCATATATATTTCCAGGTAAATCTTCAACGTTTGCGAACATTTTGTGTTGATAATTCCATTTATTCATTATCGAATTGATTCCTGATGTAGAGGAAGGTGGAGCTGTTAATTTACCAAAAATAGATAGAGGAGAGCAAGCCCGGGGTGGTCGTGCTTCTTCTTTATTCAATTTCGTGTTTAGCTCATCCGAGGATGATGAAGAATATAATATTGAAACGACAGAAAAGCCTGAGCCAATTCACAATGAAGAAGATTCACATCAGAAATTGAATAAATCTCGTTCATTTACTCAGTTTTTTCAAGAGCTTAGTGCTCCACACATACATTTATCTTCCAATAAGGGAAAAGGAAATTCCATTAGTGGATCTAATGCAGTTATACGACAATTGCGCTCATTCTCACTTTCTCGCAAACCATCATCTTCCTCTTTACCTGATAAAAATTCGATGACTGTGTCATCGTCTCAATCAGATTCTCAAATCAATCGAAAAATTCGCATTCCCACTTTTCCTTTCAGCAAAAAATCTGAGCGCACTGATACTACACAATCTGCAGCATGTTTATCTCGTTCAAATAAAAGCATATCAAACAATTCTGAACCAAACCTTGCAATGTTATCATCACCTGCACATTCAACTCGTAGGATATCATTAGGGCAAAACATACGACGCCCATTCTCAATGGTCTCCACAACAACTCAAAATAGTCTAGAATTATCTAACTCTGCCCAAAATGACTTTTTACAACAAAAAACAAAAAAGCCACGCAGAAAGACCTTTGGATTTTTCTCCAGTAACCGAGAAAAAAATTTCAATAGCTCTGCACCTTCTTTATATCCACATTTAGAGACGGAAGCAGATTACGATCAAAAATATACAGGCGCTCGAATAAAAGTCACTCGTTCGGGTGATGTTGAAGACGAGTTACGGAGAAGTCGATATACAGACCCGATTTTTCCTGATGATGATCTGAGTTATTCAGATACCGAAAGTGATACTAGTGATAACATTGATAATTTGACCAAATCAGAATTAGTGAGCAGGAACTCTATTCTCAAAAACCATGTAAAAGCGATGGGTCATGAAACACCAAATCAAAAAGACATTAATAATAAAAAATCATCTTCACGATATGATTTGAATAAAGACATTGACATAACTAGTGATTTTTCACGTAATCCAAACATTAATCGAAAAAGTGTTTTGCATCCAGAATGGGCTAGCAAAAGACAATCACAAGTAGGCTCTATTGGATCTCGGCGATCTTCTAAATCATTACCCACAACACCAACAAGTCTTTATCGACCCGATTCATTTGGCCCTCTTTCACTTAATCAAAATCAACTCATGGATTTTTTATTAGATTTTCAATCGAGGATTTTTTGTTGTTATCGAAAAGACTTTCCTCCAATTGAACCTGCATTTCACACTCAGGACACTGGGTGGGGCTGCATGCACCGCACTGGCCAGAGTCTATTGGCTCAAGCATTTCTTTGGGTTCTGCTAGGCAGAGGTAAATTTAATTCTTTTTCGCTTTTGGCTAATCGTTGAGCTTGAGATAGTCTACATTAAATTTTTTAATAGACTGGCGGATACATAATTCACAGACAGATTCTCAAAAATCTACATATCGAAAGGTATGAAAAATTGGCATCGAACAATAATATATTGATTGTGAATTCTCTCGCTAATTATTTCCAATTAAAAGATTCTACGATGGTTTATGGATGGTCCTGAATCTGAATATTATTATTCCATTCATAATATTGCACGTACGGGTGTGGCACTAGATAAGAAAATTGGTGACTGGTTTGGTCCTACTACGCTAGCGCATGCTTTAAAGTAAGCAGGTTTCTAAATCGTCTTGTTTCCACTTTTTGGCTATTATTGTATTTTAAAAGTTCCTTTTATGAATAGGCGATTATCTCTATCACACAAAGATTGTCCGCTTGTAATTCATGTACCTACTGACAATACAATATATCGAAATGATGTCATCTCTTTAGCTACGGGAGAATCGGAAACCGAGTTAAAGTCAAATTGGAAACCTATCGTGACTTTACTCCCAATAAGGTATTTTATTGTATTATGCTTTGATTTTTTAAAGTTAAATAATAATATTGCTCTAATTCTTTATGATTTGTATGGTTAGATTAGGCATCGAAAAGTTGAATCCCAATTATTCGCCAAATTTAAAGGTATTTTAGGTTTAGTTAGGTTTCATGCTTCATCATTAATTTTTTTGTATCATCATACTCAAATTATTCTCTGTTTTCGAACTTTTTGCTGTAGGAATTGTTCAAATTACCACAATTTTTAGGAATCGCTGGCGGAAGACCATGTCGCTCATTATATTTTGTTGCTACCCAAGGTATTTAATGCTTCCAATCACAAAATTTAAAATTTGCCTTACACAATCTAATCAGGCTTCATTAATAAGATAACGAGCTTTTATATCTTGATCCTCACTTTGTACGACCTGCTATTAATCTTGACGAATGCATGGAATTTCCCATAGAGGTTCGATGCGCCAATTTTATCTATTAGTTTAACATTAATCCGAATTTTTATGCTAATTAAACGTATTTTCACTTTATTAGGATTATCATTCAACTATTGTTCGAACAATGGATATAGCTGAAATGGATCCCTCTATGCTCTTGGGTTTTTTATATCAGAGCAAACAAGATTTCGATGACTTTTGTAATTGCGTGGAGCGGGTAAGCGGAATTTTATGCTTAAAATATTTTGGAAATGTTGAAATTTTTCTATTCTGAAGGTGAAAATTAATTTCCCGTTCATGATGATTCAATTAGGAAATGGACATGCGTTTTCCTTTTTTCACAATACTGGATACATGCCCCGCGCCAAGGCCTTTCTCAAGAACAAGATCTTTTAGTGATGTATCTTCAGTAATTGAAAATGATATTGAGGATTTAAAACAATTTGTGACACAAGTTGAAGAGGAGGAGAACAATGACCAAGGGGTTCTTAGTGTTCAAGAGGATGACGAAACAAATGGCTCAAAGCACGAAGTGATGTCAGAGGTGGATTTGGATGATGACGGAACTGAACAAAAATTTTCTCGACGTCAGTCTTTTTTTAGCGACGATAACTATGAAATTTTGTAAATTATGTAATATTTTTTCAACAGAAGCAAAAATAGAATATAGTGGCAACACCACAATTATTATTATCATTCTCATTAATTTGTGTAATAAGCTTAATAATATTTTTATTTTTTCATTGTATCGAAATAAAAGCTAATCCACATAATCAATCATACAATAAGGATATTAAAAAAAGTTGGATAGAATAAATATATTGCTTATTACCAGGTCGAAACGTTTTTGTTCGTGATCCAATACATGCCGACACTTTTTTTTTTATTTCGTGTCACTTTATTTTTTGGATTTTATTTTTCGGACGTAGAATTCAAGTTCTTTGCCTTCGAGTATATAACCATCTGCTCTTCCTGACTGTCCCGGACGAGATGCAATGATTGCTAAAGAGAATAATATTTTATTAAAATTACACGTCTTTTCCAAGAATTTGCGTTCAAAAATCACATACCATACAGACGACCTGTGGTAAATTGGTCATCTAACAGGGGATCAAGCTTTGACGATTCTTTTCGGCTCTCAATTTTTCTTAGAACATGCTTCGATCGCTTCTTATTTAACTCTTCAGATTCGACCTTTTTTTTATTCATTATGAAATTAATACCTGATATATTTTTTTCTTTATTCAATGATGATTAGTGAATTCACACATACCATGCCTTCTTTCTTGGCTTTTCTACGGCCGAGGGGCTGGGCATAATGAGCCTCGTACCACTGCCTAAACGGAGTAGCATCAATTTGAATAACAGCACCTTTTACTAGCGTATTGGTTCGAACTAATTCGTTGTTTGACGCATTATATACAACAGCGACAAGTCTGGTTTTTCTCGTGACCGACTCTGAACCCCAAGAGAAATTTCCGGAATCTAGACGAAGTGCTCGAAACTTTCGGTTCCCACCACGAACTCGGACTTCATGAATTCTTTTTGGACCCAGCTTAGTGTTGGCAGGTTGACGACCTAATTCGAACTTTCGCTTCTTGCGATATTGGGCTCTTTTCGCACCGGTATGAGAACGTTTGTGACGAGAGTCTCTGCTGATACCTAATAAGTAACGAATATAACTTTATTTGAAATACAATCACCAAACGAAGCGAGGACTATATGCTACATGATCCTTTTCGCGCAAATTTGCTTCTAGAAATCTTTAATTAAAGAATGATACGCGAAATAACTTTATCAAGGCCATGATATCATATAATCTTCGTCTGTATTATAAAAGCTTGATGGATGAGTAAAAATATACTAACCCATGTTATTGTCTAAATAATTAATCGAACAAGCGAGAGAGAAATTCTAAAAAAAATCACGAACGTACCAACAAATCTTCCGAGCATATCAGTCGGAAAAATTTTTTGCTGCTGAAAAGCAAACGTCACTCGATTCAACGAATCAGAAGCGACTTTTGAATACTTTTTTCGTAGATAAACATGGTGGGCATTGTTGTTATGTTGATAAAACATCTATCCGCGAAACTGTCTTTTTCGGATTCGTTTGACGAATTGTCGGAATGGCGCCCCTCTATCAACGTCCAGAAAACGCTCTCAAACGAGCAGAAGGTAATTGAGTCTAGCATTTTTTATTTATCATTTCCTTGATCAGGATTTTTTGTTGGGTATGAATTTAATACGAAATTTGTCTTTAAAGATTGGAATGACCATGCACTCTCAAATGTTATATGTTAACTGATAGTAAATTTGTATATGAATTGTTTCATTGAAGCATGAATCTTTTAAAAATTTTGTAGATAGAGCTTGATTTAAACACATTTGATAAATTATAGAACCATTTATCCGTTTTCAAGATATTCCATTTATAAAGATCTTTCTTTTCTTTCTCAGAGTTGATTGCGGTTGGGCAGAATGTCGCTGCATTGCAATCTCTTCACGAGATAATCATTTCCAAGCGTTCACGCACTCAACCACTCGCGGCATTGGAGCCAATTATGCTTCGATTCGTTGAATTATGTGTTAATCTGAGGAAAGGAAAAATTGTGAAAGAAGGGCTGCATCAATATAAAAACATTTCACAAAATACTAGCGTGACAACAATTGAGGTGAATTTTAGAGATCATTCTTTATTTTGTTTTTTTTTCTATTATCGTTAAATATCGATGACGAACATTCTCTCTAAATTTATTTTTCCATAGTTGGTCATAAAAAGGTTTATCGAACTCTCTGAAGAAAAAGTCACAGAAGCTCAAGCAAAAGCAGATCAAATTACTTTGGATGCTCTTGCTATTGATGATCTTGAAGCTTCGGAGACTCCAGAATCTATAATGTTAAGTACCGTAAGCGGTGAACAGAGTAAAGACCGAACAGATAGAGCGGTTGTTACACCATGGTTAAAATTTTTGTGGGAAGCTTATAGGACCGTGTTGGATATCTTGAGGAATAATGCGAGATTAGAGATATTTTATCAAGTAAAGAATCTGTTTCTTTTTTTGAATGTGATTTATTTAGTCATACAAATTCAAATTCATCGTGTCTTGTAATTTTTTTAATTCTAGTCCACAGCGAATCAAGCGTTTCAATTTTGCCTCAAATATACAAGAAAGACCGAGTTTAGACGTCTTTGTGATCTACTTCGTATTCATCTTCAGAATATAGCAAAATATGCACATCAAATGTATGCAATTAATCTAAATGAGCCTGAAACACTTCAACACCATCTCGACACTCGATTTGCGCAATTGAATGCCGCTGTCGAGTTAGAATTGTGGCAGGAAGCTTTTCGTTCGATCGAAGATATTCATAATCTCTTATCGATGTCAAAAAAACCGCCTAAACCCAACATGATGGCTAATTACTATGATAAATTGACAAAGATATTTTTGGTCAGCGAGAATTACTTGTTCCATGCCGCTGCTTGGAATAGATATTATACTTTAGTGAAGGCGCAAAATAAAGCTTTGAGCATTGAAGATAATACGCGTTATGCCTCGTTTGTGTTGTTATCGGCGTTATCTATCCCAGTAATAACGAGTAACAAAACTCGTGCTATGATTGAAATTGATGATAATAAAAGTAAACAACATCGGCTTGCCGCTTTACTTGGAATGAATCGATCTCCTACACGCACAGGTTTATTGAAGGAAGCAGTGTGTATATAATTATTTTGCAATCGAAACTTTTTTGATTTTAAGCTATCTTATAATTGATCGAATTCTAAAACTTTGAAATTTTGACAATTGAAAAAAAAGCTCAACAAAAATATTCTTCGGCGAGTTCGTCCAGAATTACGAGATCTCTACAATATTCTGGAAGTCCAATTTCATCCATTGTCTATTTGCAAAAAGATTGAACCGATCATGACACAACTTGCTCAAGATACCGAAATGGCTAGATATGTCAAGCCATTGCATCAAGTAATCTTAACGCGTCTATTTCAACAACTTTCCCAAGTTTACGATAGCGTTAAACTTGAATTTGTCATCAAATTAGCTTCTTTCGCGCCACCATATAATTACGATGCCGCGACTATTGAAAAATTCATTATGAACGGATGCAAAAAAGGCGAGCTTGCCATCCGAATTGATCATGTGACCAATAGTTTGACGTTTGAGACGGATTTGTTTTCGGCTTCTAAAGATGCTGATGCTGATGGCGCTAAATTGCAAGCATCACCAGCGGATCGTATGCGAGATCAATTATCGAGACTGGCCAAATGTTTTTATACTACAGTCCATCTAATTGATCCTAGCATTACTGAAGCGAAGAAAGAATCTAGAAGGCAAGCACTTGAACGTGCCTTTGTTGGAATTGAAGAGGAGCATAACAAAGCTTTGGCACGTAAAGCAATTATTGAGCGAAGAAAAGAACTAGCTGAAACATTATTGATGCGCAAAGAGAAAGAAGAACAACGGGAGCGCGCATTACGTCAAAAACAAAGAGCTGAAGAAGAAGCACAAAGACTTCTCGAAGAAGCAAAGAAACGTGAATTAGAGAGGCGCAAACGTGAACATGAAGCTATTCAAAAGGAAGAGGCCAGGAAATTAGCAGAATCTTTGAAATCGAAAAATCTAAAGGTTCAACCGGAGGTAAGAATTAAGGCTCTAAAAATTAAGTTGTACTCCCATTATTTATAATCGTAATATTTGTAATATTTTTTAGGATTTGGAAAATCTAGACACCGATAGGTTAGTTCAACTCCAAGTTGAACAGTTAGAAAAAGAGAAAAAGGAACTCAACGAACGATTAAGAGCTACCGCAAAAAGAATGGATCATCTTGAACGCGCTTATCGTAAAGAAGAAATCCCTTTGCTTGAGAAAGATTATGAGCGGCAAAGGAAAGCCGATCGAGCATACCATGAAGCTGCTCGTAAAGCTCAACTTGATACAACCGCCTCGAAACATGCCGCCGATCTGAAATTAAAAGCTAGGCTTTCGAGAATATTGCCTGACTATCATAAATATCGAAAAGAAATTGAGAACAAGAGATCCGAACAATTCGAAGAATTAAGAAGGGCAGCTCAAGCCAAGATAGAAGAGGAAAAAGAAAAACGAAGGCAAATATTCAGGACAAAAAAAGAGGAAGAACGGAAACGAAAAGAAGCAGAAGAGGAAGCAAGAAGGAAGGCGGAAGAAGAAGAAAGGCGAAGACGCGAAGGTTTGTTATACTATACTTGTTTTTGGAATATTGATATGATTTAAGAGATTAATCTATGTTAATAGAGGAGGAACGCTTGGAGGCCGAGCGTCGAGCCAAAGAAGAAGCAGAAAAAGCCGCTTATGAGGAAAAGAAACGGTAAGGGTCATTTTTTTGACGTTCTAGAGCTATGTTTGAATGTTTTCTGACTTATAAATATGTTAGAAAACTCGACGAGATTGCTGCCAAACAAAAAGAAAGAGAACTCCAAGCAGAAGAAAAACGATTGCAACGTGAGCGCGAGAAAGAAGAGCGTTTAGCTAAAGAACGTGAGGAACGCGAATTAAAAGAAAAGAGAGAGAAAGAGCGTGAACGCGATAATTGGCGCAAACGAGATGAAAAATCAATTACAACGCCAGCTACGACTACTCGATACGTTCCTCCTGCTTCTCGTACTGAACGAGTACCAAATGAAACAACAGAATGGCGAAGGTCAACTACTAAAGCTAGTGAACCATGGCGTCCTACTCGTGCCGCAGATGACAAAGAAGTTACTGAAAGGCGTAAGACTGATAAAGGAGTCACCGAGGAAAGACCTTCTTGGCGTAAACAACCTATACGGTCACCAGAAGAGAGCGAGTCACCAAAAGGCGCAAGTGGAACATGGCGTCCAGCCCGTACTTCTAACGCTGCTGATGAAGTTGACACTTGGCGACGTGCTCCTTCACAACGCGATGAGTCCAAATCGGATCGAGGTGAGTGGCGCCAAGGTGGTGATCGTCAAGACAATATACGATCACCGGAAGAGAGCGAGTCACAAAAAGGCGCAAGTGGAACATGGCGTCCAGCCCGTACTTCTAACGCTGCTGATGAAGTTGACACTTGGCGACGTACTCCTTCACAACGCGATGAGTCCAAATCGGATCGAGGTGAGTGGCGCCAAGGTGGTGATCGTCAAGACAAAATGCGAGATAGTCCAAGAGATAAAGAAGACAGATCTGCAACATCTCCCGCATCAAAATCACAATTACAGACCACTGCATCACTTGCTGAAGATGATGGTGATGGATTTACAACTGTAGTAAAAGGAAAAAGGAAAGGCAGAACATCATCTACTAATGCATGAGTTCTAGTATTATATCTTGTATCATGAAATATGTCACATATATCGTGTATTTTTTATAATTAAACTTTATGTTATCTTTCACATCGGAAAAGTAAAAAAATTTTATAATATATTTTAAGGAATAAATTATGCACTTTATAATAACTTTATAATAATTACAATTAACAAATATTTAATAAAGACTGCATCTATAATTGAATTTTTTAAATATTTAAATTCCTAAATTTCGTCTCGGGAATAACATACTTTATTATGCACTATGATAAAAAATTCTATAGTAAGTTTCTAAGACCTATATTGAATGAAGTTGATTCATTTTCTAATGACTAATCTAACATATGGAACCTAAAAAATCCACGAAGATGATTAATTTAAAAAAATATCTCGAGAAATAAAATAAATATTATATTCACTAACCTCTACATCTTCGCCGTCACGATCATTTACACACATCTCTAGTGTGAGCGCCTTTACATGGGGAGGAATTGGTTTTTTGGATATTAATTCTACTAAGCTCGATATTCTAAATATTAAAAAGCAAAAGTTTAGTATTAGCAATGAACTTGAAGCAATCTATGTCTTATACTCACTTCATATTTTTGCGTTCCTCTTTCTTCTTGCCTTGTAAAAAGAAAGAATAAAGCATGCTGACACCACATGATAACATTGTAATTTCTAGTTTATGGTTAGTTGCGAAATAATCTAGGAATTCTTGTAGTGTGAGATCGCCTTCGATATCAAATCGATCCCACAGGCTCCATTCAGTTTCATGATACTAATAAGTGAGTTTAATGATAATAAGCATGAATGACCGTAAGGTATCAAAAAGTAGAATATAATTCGTTTCATTATTCACCTTGAATTTCGGCATAGCAACTGGTTCAGAGAAACCAAAGAATGGCAAAGCAAGATTGACAAATCCATTTTTATAATCTTCCACTTTATTTTTCCCGTCAATAATCTTGTATAATTCCAAGCAGACCAAACCAGTAACCAATGCTGTCGTGGTGGCGATGGCTGGTATAATTTTTCCAGCAATAAATTTCGTTTTATGACGGTCTGCCGGTTGGATTGCGTAATTATTTGCTCGTAGGTTGGATGCTGCTGTGATGAAGTCAATGTGGAAATTTGTGTCATCATCTTTCTCAAACTCGACTGGAATTAGTCGGTAACCGGCTAATGTTGAAGGCGGTGGCAGAGATGCAATTATATCTTGCAATTCTTGCTCGTTCGCTGAAGTTTGTTGAATCGTTTCGTTCTCTTGAATTTGAATTTTCACACCTTGTTTTGGTGTAAATTCAGGTACAATAACATTACTTACAACACGTTTGAAATATTCACGATTCGTTTCTCCTGGATTGACAAAAAATAATGAAAATTAGATTCAGTTTAAATGAATTTTTCAATGAATCTTTCCGGAATTTCAAGTTACCCTTAAGGCCATAGTTAAATGCATGAAGATTTGCAGCAGTAATAATGAAATCTAAATGTGTTTCCTTAAAATGCAACAAATAATTAGCATGCTTTCTAATTATGGAAAAATAACAGTATAGTTATTCATACATTTTCAGGATCAAAGATTGCTGGAGTTGGTGCGCGCTTCGGACCAGACCAAAACAGTGTTCCAGAAGATGTAACCTATTTCAATATGTAATAATGAGCGAAGTAATTAATAAATTGAATTATCATCAAAACAAGGAAGATTAATTTTTGACATACAGAATCTTTGGGAAAGTTAAATAAAAGTTGCTGAATATTATTATTAAACGATTCTTCAAAGCGGAGTCTTGCCCATGTTATACATTCATCGAAACTTAATGGTTTTGCTGTTACTAAAAAATTTTTAATACCCTCCAATGTTTCCTTCTGATTAACACCTTGCTTCATAGTTGACTCTATGAAATTAGGTTGACTTAGATAAAGGTTCACATTTTCTGCAGGCTGTTTGAATAGCACTTCAAATAATTCGCGCGCCCATTGAATAGTGTGCTCAATAGCATTAGGGAAGTTCTTTAATGTACAAAGCGGAATGGATTTTTCCGGTGGATCCTGAGATGATGAATATGATTCCGTTAAATAGGGGATGACAACTTGTGTGTTACCCTTGGTACCTAAAGTTCCAGATTCCAACAATGGCTTCCTGAAATAAACACAGCGTCGATCCATATATTTACCTATGAAAAAAATTTAGACCGTAAAGCATTAATATAATTGATACAGACTATATTTTCACAAGATCCATTGTAGCTTACGAGCATCAACATTGTCTAATGCATTAGTGACACCATCGAGCGACTCGAAGAAATCGTCATTATAGACATCTGTAAGATAATTATAGTAAATAATTGCAAGCAACAAATAATGGAATTTTACTTTAATAAAGAAAATATTTACTTTCTGTTTCTACACCAACGCGATCCTCATGAGAAATAATTTTTCCTTTAGTATCTGGATTCATTTTCCCAATAGCTGCTGCTGCTGTTGCCGATTTTAATTTCTATAGGAAACATCCATTTATCAAAAATTTGATCACGAAATTAATAGACATTTTGAAGTTTGACAAATTAACATACCCCGACATCATCAGGACGAAACAAGAACTGCCGATTAAGATTGCTCTTTTCGATCGTATCCATATCAGTAATATGAATGTGGCCTTTTTCACCTGTTCCTAATCCCATCATAGCCCAATTTTTGAGCATTTCGCATCCAATGGCTCCAGCACCAACCTGTCACAAAATGTATTAATAACATAAATAAAATGTGAAATCTGCGTGAAATAGTTTCGCAACGATGATGTACCAGGAACTCTTTGAAATTAGCAATTTTATCTTGGAATTCTTTGCCAAATACGGCAATTTGCCCATCGTAACGAGACCCAATCTATTAATGTTGAATAGATTAAATAACCATTTTATATATAATTGAAGTTGTCAAAAAATGTATAAAAAATTTGTGTACCGGACGACAAGATTCTTCGGTAAGAGTTATATTGGTTGGTAAAGATTCCAGAGAATCGAAATAAAAGAATTGATAAATAGGATGAAACTTTCCACTGCAAGCTTTCAAAACCTCCTGAGCTACAAAGCCACCAATTACGGCAATCATGGGAGACAAATCTCCTGCAGCACCATATGCTAGTTGTTTAATTATCTTCTCATCGAGTTCAACCTATAAAAATATAAATGTGAATAAGATACAAGAGTAATTATCAAGTTTTTAGAAAAAAATTAATAGAATCACTTACTTTCTCTTCAAGTTGATCATTGATAGAATTGGCTAATTTGAATACTTCGTTAGCATCAGATTCATTACGCGGGCGTGGAAGAGACCCATGTTTATCCGTGAATTTAGAAAGTGCCTGAAAACCTATGTGCAAATGAGGCAATCGTTCAAATTTTGCCCAATCTGAAACGAGATATTCAGGTTCTTTTAATGCTTTTCTAAGCGATTTCTATATGTAATGAAATTTTCAACATTAATAATTCATATATTAAAATAATATTCAAAATTTTTAAAGTATAAAATGTAGTAATAAAAATTTACAAAGGATAGCGTCTTTGGTTGTTTAACTTGGGTAAATGTCCCTCCACTAATATAATCGCCAAAGTTAGAAGTATCCCCAATGCTAAATGTATAAGGACCTTAAAATAAATGAAATGTGAGATAATTAATTCAATATAACAATGGTCAAATTTAATACTTACCCAGTACTCTGATTTTTCTTGGTTCACAATTGTTTAATTCAACCATGCCATTAATTTCCGAGAAGGTGACGTATTCGCCATCTTCTAGACCGTGTCTTGTTTCATCAAGACACGTAACAACCCCATCTATTTCCTTGGAGACTGCTGCAATCATTCCCGTCAATGGATTTTCGCCAGTTGTGTCATTCACGACAAAATTTTCACCAAAATCATTGAACACAGTTCTAATAACAAGAATCGATTAAATCCTGGTATATTATAACACTTAAATAGAAATAATTGAGAAATACCCAAAAAGACCGCGAACATTTGTTGAGATAAAACTGATTCCGTTCTTATGTGTAAAGTCATTAATTTCTAATTGACGTTCTAATGTAGTTTCCGTCAATACAACAACCTAAACATAAGAGGAAATTTAATTTGATGCTAATAAGCATAACGCAGGCGCCTCCTTTTGCACACCTGATAATTTTTTATCTTTTCAATTGTTAGGTCTCCTTCTAACACATGGATAGGAACATATTGATTCAATTCTGCCAAACGAGGAGCTGTCGAGGCTGCTCGTGGTTTACCGATATCCTCTTCTTTAAGAAAGAACTATTATATTTTTGATATATAATAAGATTCTCTTGTTAGATCAACTTGTAAGAAGTATGAACTGTAATAAATATAATAGGATAAACATATAACCTGAGTTGATAGATCAGACAATTTTACTGGAGCGGGATCATAGAGTGCAACACTCTTTACTCCCGCAAGAACTACATTTTTGGCTAGTATTGAATGAATAGAAGTTAGTCTTTTCTCTGGCTGATTAAGGTTAAAAAATTTCAACCTATTTGTAATTACCTATTTCAACCCCAAGTCCCTTTAAGCCAACTATAAGAACGTTAGAGTTGCCCATTTTTTTCATAGCTTCGTGGCCAAGCACATAACTAAATGAGAGTAGAATTTGAACATTTATATAAAATTGCTTCGTGGCTTCTTTATTTGATATAAATTTGAATGAAAAATTACAGCTGGCGACTGTAGAGTCCTTCATCAAGGGTGGTGTCAACGTCCATGATTTTTTAATAGAGTCGGTCGGTGAATAAAGAAGTGCAATTTTTCGTATAATTCTTTAATGCTGAGTCAGTCGGTCGGGAAATAAAATTGCAATTTTAGAATTTTAGTGCTATTTATAATTAATATTTGCTGATTTATCAAATCTGCGGGCCCCAGCAAAAAATACCCGGGCGCAGTGTTACTACGCAACTTGAATTGTCTGCGTGCGAAATATTTCCGGGTCACCTGATACGGTTGAATGAATAAAGGCAACGTGATTATAAAGGCCATCTTTTATATAAGTAATATAAATATAGCCATTAGTAAGTAAATTTTTAGCGCATCCAAGTTGAAAGCTTATGAGCTTCAATTTATAGTATACGTTTGAAAAGGAAAACATGCAAATTGAACATGGGAATCATCCCTCCATTTACTCGAGTATTGGGTCAATTGAAAATATGGAAGAAGAACAGCAACAACAGCAGCAGCAACAAGAACCCCAACAGACAATAATTCGCGGCAGAATGAGGTTTACTCCTCAACATAACCAATACTTGGAAACGATGTATCAACTTTCGCGTTATCCCGACAAAGCTCAAAAAACCATGATGGCAGCAGCCTTGGGTATAAAGGAAGACCAAGTGAGAATAAAAAATAACCACTTTTCCCTCATTTAAAAAGAAGTTTGTGCTGAAGCATTGGTTTTTTCTCATAAGGTCAATAATTGGTTTACGAGGAGGCGAAGAAAAGATAACGATCCTACCACTACTCAAGTTATTGACAGTGGACAAGTTAGCGTAGCACCTCGTGTAACTCCGAGAATAGTACCGAAACCCGCTACAACATATTCGAGTAATGTTGAAGAATATTGTAAGTGATGATTTTGGGCATACCTTTTTGCCAATTTCATTTGAACAATTATAATTCGTTCTTATTGAATGGTTCCTTAGCATATTTAGTTCCTATGCAAAATTTGCACGATTTTCAAAATATGCACAATATTGAAATGCATCAAACACCATATCAGTATCCTATTGATCATCCACAGGTGTATAATATTATTGAGGAAGAAGATGATAATGAACATGAAGAAGATAAAGAGATATCAGGTGAGTCCATTTTATTTATTTATTTTGTGTGTTTTTAATTCTGCAAATTAAAAAATCAAATCAAATGAATTTTATATAGTCGTGGATGAAGAAATGCAAGATCTCGCCAATCAACCTCAAGAATCTACACCGGAAGATGTATTATGATCATCTAATTTTATTTCTAAATCCTAATTTTCGCATTGTGATTCAAGATCATTAATACTCAATTAAAAATTTAGTTTTTGCTTCCTTATTTGAATTCATCATCAATGGGATTGCGATCATCCAAACAAGTTAAAGAATTTGTGAAAGTTATGAAAGATGAAAAAGTTATTTCCCGTCGAGCTCTTATTCTTGCTGCTATCGGAAGAACTCAAGATGTAGTCATTCTAAAAAGGTATGTTGTGGTGTGTGTCAATGGCAAAAGCTTTGATAATTTTCCTGCTAGATTGTTTTCCGTTGTTTGATTACTTTATTGTTATTTATAGCTTTATCGAATCAAAAGGGGGTCATGTTTTACGAGTTTGGTTGATGGAAGCTTTAAAGGAAAATAATAGTCCTTTATTGGTGAAAATACTAGAAGTACGTATAAATAAACTTGTATATAACATTAAAAGCGTGATATCGAGATTTATGGTGCGACTAAAATACATTCAGATGTTTTGTGTAAATAAAGTTCCAAAATATTTTTTTCTATACTTAAATTTTAATAGCTAATTCGATGAAAAGTTATTTTCAATGATATTGAATTTGGCGCTCATTGAAGATACAAATCATAGAAAACAAAGATCCATTTACAATATGCAAAATTAATAAAGAAAAAATATTAAAATGTTTATGTACGATTTTTTGATAAAATGAATATAGGTATTAGATCGCTTACCCTTAGATAAAGAAGGTTTGATTGCGTCGCAGTTAGGCAAGGCTGTCAACAAAGGGGCAAAGAATTCGAGCGAACAATCTGGTAGGTAGGATGATGATTCTTGGATTATTAGATTCCAGAAAAACAAATTTGACTCAAACCAATTTTATCATAGATGTCCGAAAAATGGCGGTAAAGCTTATTGATAAATGGAAAAAGTTGCTAGAAACATCGGGTAATTATTCAACCTCTACAAGTTAGATCTCGATTCTTTTAATAACTTTTTAAATTTTATTTTTTAATTCTATGTTAGAGGAATCTGAATCAAAGCGAATAAAAACGTAAGTTTAGTAAATTTTGTAATTATCTTTTGTTGCGTGTTTTTTATAGATTTAATTTAATTCTTTTTTTATTAAAAAAAGAAGTGACAACTCATTTGCTAAAATAAGTACAAGCACTGCTACTGCTACATCCTCTAAATTTAGTGCAAGCACATTATCGGACGGTAAAATATATTATTTTACTGATTTAGTGAAATATAAAATATAATTCATTTAATTTACAATCTCTTATCCATATACTCTATAGCCCAAAAGAAATTTGCCTCAACCGCAGAGACATCTAAATTAATATCAGCTGAGGTATTAGAAATATCATTATACATCATAATTAAGAAGAGATGAAATTTAAAAATCATTTATTCTTTAAATAGTCTTCAAGACGAACTATTAGTGCTGTTTCATCGTCTGCTGCTGGAAAACCTCAAACGAAACTAAAATCTGCAGCTTTAACAGCGCCCAAGTCCACCGTTAGAGAAATAGGGAAAGTTACTGCAGCCTCCACTACTAATGTTTCCGTCGAATCCACAAGTTCAAGCCAAAAATCGAAATCATTGCCTGTTAAAGAACCAACAAATCCTGAAATAAAGCAAGACAAGGATAACAATGCTATGTACGTAAGAAATCTGGTCCAATGTTATAATTTGCTATCTGATCAAATGTATGGAGTTCATTCGCTTTTACTTTATTCTTTAAAAAGTGCTAAAGAATCTGAATCTACGGCATCAACGATGTCCGCACGTGTAGAATCAACAAAGACGGCCTTTGAGATTGCTTTGGAAAGCCGTAATCAAGGAATAAATGTCCAAGCTAAAACTTCAATAGTAGAGGATACTCAAATGCAGGTCGACAGAAATAAAAAAAGGAAGAGGGTCTCCTTCGCTCCTGAAAATTTGCTTCGTCAGATCAAAATTTTTGAGTCAGAAGACACAGAAGATGAAGATGAGGTGTGTTTTCACAATGAATTCTTTGCTTTTAATATGTTTATGTTTATCAACAGTTATACCATATATATAAAAATACACAAATATTCTTTTTAGCTCTCAATGGGAAGCAATATACCACATCAATTTGGCAATGCGAGAGATCTCGAAGTTAATGAAGGACAAGCAGTATTTAAAAGATCCTTTATAACTCCTACGATGGAGTGGTATACGCCTATTGGTATTTATACTATCTATTTATCAACTTTCATTCTTTTCTCAATTTGCAACGTATTGCTAAATTAAATGATTTTTCTCTATTAATAGAAATAAACCTGGAATCCATTAATATACCCGTAATAGTTAGTGCTCAAGCGAGAATGGAAAAAGACAGACAAAAATCAATACTGGAAACAATTTACCTGAAAAGGGAACATGTTCCAGATAGTCCGGAAGAACCCAATGACATAATAATGATTGATTTTAATCAAAAATGTTTAGAAATCCCATTAGATGAGCAAATCCAGGTAGAATATCATATCGGATTCTATTATAATAAAGATGAAGACGATGCTAAAACTAGTTCTCTCCCTTCTTTTTTTTTGTCTTTTCAGATTTCTCAAATACAGACTGATGGATCATTAATGCAAAATGGTGTTGCTACTAGTGCTGTTACAACAAATATGAATTTAACAAATACAACTCCTCAAATAGCAAATCAAACACCAGAAATTATAGAAATACTTAAAAAAAACATTCATTTGCAAACATTTTCAAATAATGGGTCTAATTTGGCCAACAATATTCCTCCTCATAATCATATACAAGTTCCTCCTCATCCTCAACAAACAGCCCCATTGTTCCCTGTAGGAAATAATGTTAATTTATTTGGGGGAATGGATATGCATTCTTCTTCCATGATGGCGGGATCATCTGGAGGAACTGCAATGGGAATGGTTCCCCCGCAACAACCACCAATGCCAATTCCCAATAATGAGTGGAATTATCAAGAACAGAATCGGATGGGAGGAATGATGGGCTTTCCCCAACATCCTCAACAACAATCACAAATTGCTCCACCCCCTCCACACCAGCAGCATATGCAATTCCAACAACAACAGCAGCAGCAGCAGCCGTCGCCCTCACATGTAACTCAACCTCAAATGCATCATCATTATCCAGACTATCAAGACTTTCATCGACAGGTTTGTAATTAAAACGAATGATGTCCAATTTAATATAAATGTAATCATCAAATCTATTTTCCACCAATCAAAATTGTCAATCCTAGCCTCCGCCGCAGCAAATTCAAGGACAGCCGCAGCAGTATGGAGAAGGACGTGCACTGCCACCTCAATCGGAAATTCGTCCTCAATCAGATAATCGGCAACAATGGTCGTCTCGTGATGATCGAACCACCTCAAGGGGGCGTGGACGTGGCACTCCGTGTTGGTTTGGGCGAGATTGCAATAGACCAAATTGTAAATATGTGCATGATTAATGCAAAATCAAATCTTAATGTGTATATTCTTAATTTCTTCTCAAAAATTTGAAACATACAAATTAATGCAAATTAAATGCGAATTATTACATTATTACATCATGCTGAGAATGATTAATTTTGGAAATACATAATTGGAGCGACACAACAAATTATATTATTATATGAATATATTTTTCAAGTTAACAAAAAATTTCTTGATGACAGGTATTTGTATTAAATATATATATATATGTGTGTTTGTGTGTGTGCCAAGATGTTAACTGTTCGGTCCAATATTTGCCTGAAATTAACATCGATGGCAGGACTGGAAGAATTTAGATGTAAAATTAATATAGCAAAATTGGGAATAAATACTTTATAATTAGTTACATCATTGATGTTTATTTATATCGATATATACAATTAGTATATGAAATTAAATTAACGCACATAATGTTATATCATTCTTATTGAAAAATAGATAGAATGTAAGTAAATAAATAGGAAGTGAATTATGTCTTTCTTACAATTCATCTATTCTCCATGAGAAAATCCATTATTTAGAGGAAAAAGCTTATGTATATGTTAATTGTTATTACCATAATTCAATTTTTTTCTCAAACATCTTTTTCTCGCGTGCTTCAAAATATCCACCAGTATAAACCCATTCATCATTCACTAACTTAAACCACTGTGGCTTCCATTCCTGCCCGATCTTTTCTAAATGTTTCCGGAAATCTCGTTGTTTCTGCTCAACGCGTAATTTCTCTCGTTCAGCCTCCTCAACTTTTCCTTCCTCAAACAATCTTTGATCTGGCCGAAACCGCGTATCTGTAATCGGCAAGAAGTCAACAATATCCGGTGTTAGTTCGTTCAGTTCGATGGTAAACTGTGTAAAGCCGTAATACT
Organism: Ambispora leptoticha; assembly: GCA_910591765.1. Taxonomy (NCBI): domain Eukaryota; kingdom Fungi; phylum Glomeromycota; class Glomeromycetes; order Archaeosporales; family Ambisporaceae; genus Ambispora; species Ambispora leptoticha. The sequence goes on along the minus strand of CAJVPS010000033.1, from coordinate 21,923 downwards.
GTTCGTAATCGGGTATCGGTGGATTTGCTTTCCAGAGAACTTCCAGTTGATTTGGTCCAATTTCATGAAATACTGTTTCATTCCAGCGGCCAGTAAGTGTTCCAACTTTTTTGCCATTTGCTGATAATAATTTCCCTGCTATGTCATTTTGAGGGCCATTACTAAAAAATCCACTTTGATTGAAGGTGATTTCACAAGCTTCACCGGTGGTTTGATTTTGAATTCGTAATACTCCGGTATGCTCTAGGTACTTAGTGCCAGATATCATGTTACGCATCCATGTGGAAGGTTTCGTAAAGGTAAAATGATCATTATATTTGGGGATAGTCACATGTACAGTTCCTGACGGTATTAATTCCTGTATGCATCATTATAAGTGAGCATTTAAAATATCCTATATTTCAAATTAGAGAGTTCACATACCATAGATTTACCTAAAGCAGAAATTCAAAATTAATACACTATAACAATTTAGAATATCGGAAAATTCAAACAAAAATTTGCTTACCCCAGAATTTGCTTTTAATTTTTGAATCTTGCCAGAATTTCCAATTTGCGGATTCGGCATGACACTAAGAATTATTCAGTTTTTTTAAATGTTCTGGCTTTTTGAACCTAAATATTTTCTAAATAAATTCAGATACTTACGGCCATAATTGGTGGATAATGACTAACTTTCTCGGAAATAAATTTGAAGCCTAAACACCACATTAACAATTAGTAAAATGAATTTTATGATAAAAAAGATGAAATATTTAAAAAAAAACCTTTATCAGGCCGAACACATTCGTATGTTTCACCATGCAGTGGATTAAAAGGTTTTCGACCAGCCCGATGTTGGGTTGATGCATATCCAGAAACAGCAAATGCAGACACATACATTAATCGATTCAATGATGAAACATTTTCTGCGGCCTTATCTAATAACTCGCTGTACTCTAATTCTTCAGCTAAGCGTTGAAGAACATTGATTGGCTCGTTAAGAGAAATAGGCATTGCGATGGTTGCTAGATCCTTGCCGACATTTTTTCGAAGAATAGATAAGAGACTGACATCATCTCCACATATAGGAGAAGGCAAATGTTTTCTTCGACGAAAACTGATTGTTCTAGTAAGTGCATGGTCCTCGTTAGTAGTAGTAATAGGAATTTCAATTTCCTCGATAATATCTTTTATTAGCACTACATCTTCTTCGCTTTCCTCATCAAATACTTCAACAGCGTCAGCATCACTATCTCCATTTAATGAGTCAGCACTTAATACGATATCTTCAGCATCAAAAAATACATCTGGAGCAGTCAATGAAGTTAACGATTGTGCACGCTCGATAATTTGTTCCTCAACTTCCGCATGATTCGAGTTCTCAATAATTCCATTATCTTGAATAAAACCTGTTTTTTTCTTTTCATCAGAAACTTTATTGGAATCAGATGATGATCCTTTATGATGATTTTCCTGCTCTGCAAGCATAATACGATATGCATTATCCAATTTTTTCCATTTCTCCGCCTCAGCTTTAAATAATTCCAACGCTTTTTCTTTATCAGCTATCAAAGCAGAAAAGGACGTATATATTTTTTCGTATAATTGTTCCATAGACATATTAAAAGGATTTGGTGTTAATTGCTGTTGTGAGCTAAGTTCAGCTGGTAATGTTGTAGCTAGAAATTAGTATGAACCAGAAATAATTATTAAAGAACTTTTTACAATAAAACTTTTAAAAAAATTTTGTTTACAAACCTCTTTGCAGCGAGATGGGAAATTTTTTTAATCGAAATTTTCCATCATTATTATTCGGCGAACGTGTTTGCGAATTAGGAGAGAGATGTGGCTCAGTAGTATGCTTGAGAATTTCTAATAGCTCTTTTATGCTTCGAAAACTTTGATCCATACTTTTAAATGATTCATAGATTTTTGTGACATCGTCGCTGTCAGCTCGACTTATTCTAAATAGGCTTTGTGCATCCCCTCTGTAATTACTCTGCCGTTTTTCAAACGCGGTTTGTCGTTTATACACACTTTGACGTTTGGTTAATTCCACAGATTGGCGCGGAGATGTCAAAGTCTTTGGATAATCAGGGTCAATTAATTGACGTTCTTTTGATTGTTTAACATATTTTCTGATGATTGTCATCCAGTTATCGAAGTCTACATCTGTTAAGGCTTTCAATTGATAAGTAGCCGTTCCAGAGTCCATATTTATCGAGCGAAATGTCTGGTTTGACGATACCGCAGATTGTTCAATGTGAATCGTGCCTCTACAGGGAGCTTGCGGGTGTTGATAGTAAGACATTACACCATCATGTACCTCAAACCAACGTTTAGCCCAACCTATACATTATGATAATAAAGTTATAGAGTATATGTATTTAACAAAATCTCATCATTTTTATTCCTACCACACCTTGCATTTTTTTACGTTTCTTTTTCAACAGCCATCCAGAAATTTCCGGTTTATTTTCGGTTTCTTCAATATCGTTGGAACCTGTTTTATAAAATAAAGTTAACGATCGAACATCTTGAAAATCTTAACTATCAAGATCAATAATCAATGCTTGCTACCTTTTAATGCTACGAAAAAGGTCACCACTTTTGACGTATTGCGGGAAAATGAATTATCTAATCTTGGCAGAAATAATCCGTACATCAAGATAAATGTTTGTGATGATTCAACATTGATTTGAAAAAGATAAATTATCTTCATACTATTTACCAAAACATAAGCAATATGTTCCCTCTTCTTCGACTTGAAAACTGCCTTTGATAGTAGAGGTAGCAGAGTTATAATGTGCGATCGGCAATATTTCTTTCAGATCAGGATCTTTTAAGATTTGTAGGGGCGCTAATTTCTTGCGACTACTTTTTCCAGAACTGCTTTGATGGGAATGAAATGAAGTAGAGCTCGCCTCGGGGAACGAAGCTCCAAATGAGGTACTTCCACTCTCATCCTCAGCCTCTTCTGTATCAATAGTTTCAAAGGAAGTTCTACTCGCAGGGCTTGCGAGACTATAATAGCTAACTGTTCTTCCGGCTTTAAGAGAGGTGGGAGTCGAGGGCCTAAAGGGTGAAGCCGGAGATAATAAAGGTTCTAAAGGGGCACCGGTTGTTGTTAATGAGGCATTGGAAATGTTGTTTGTTGTTGAAGTTTTTTGAAACAAGCCAAACGAAATATTTTTCTTTTTGGTAGAAAACTGCCAAGTGATCGTATTGCCTTGAGGTACATTAACAGTATGTATATAAACATCTCGTGGAGCCACTTCAACCTCTTGCATGCCTACAAATGGGAAATAACACTAAGGAAAGGAGTATATATGCGAATCTTGAAAAAGGGAGTGGGGGTAATTTAAAGGTTATATATTAATGATGATATGGTATATGGTATGGCAAAGGAGAAAATAAGTTGTTACGCGAACCGTTTACCAAATTTACCAAAATATAGATATCAACATAAATAGAATAGATAATCAATCAACCAACTCGAGAAACTTTTGTATAATGTACGCTTTTATCAAATTATCGTTTTTATGTATTTTTTGGCTCAAAGAGAATTTTATGCTTAATTTACCTCATGGAATCTTCCGTTCACTCTTCAGCACCTGGAGTATATACCAAAGTACTTAACTTATGGGTTTATGATAATGAGTTCGCGAAGCATGATGTAATTTTGAATCCGGATTGTGTGCCAGGTGTAAAACCTGGTCAATTGCTTGCACTGTTTCATCCCAATTCCGCGGAAGATAAGTCCAAGCATCTTATTTTGCAAGTTGCATCAACGGATACACTAGATAGCGCATTTCTCAATAAAAATCCTGCTTTACAAGTAGCGGTGACTAAGCAAATAGCTGCGTTATTTGGTTTCTCCGGTTATATGGGGCGTAAAGAAGTAATAGCACGCGCAGTTGATGTTAATTCTGTTGCTGCCGAGTTCATTGAACTCACTTTTCGAGATCAATATATTGGAAGGAGTGATATGTGGCGTCTTAGCACCAGTCTGTGCGGGAGCTGGGTTTACGTTGGCAGAAAAATCGAATTTGCATGCATTCGTGCACAAGTCAAACGAATCTATGTGAAAGGTGAATTAGTTTGTGGTGGTTATATAACAGATGAGACAAAGTCCATTTATAGGTCCGAGTCTGCAAAGTATTTTATATTCATACAGATGAGTAGGGAAATGTGGGAATTTGATGAGGATGGAGAACTTTTTTTCGAAAAAGCTATTGATGGCTTTCTCCCGGAGTTTTTTCAACGGTGGAAAGAAGTAGGTACAAATCATATCGGATCGATAGTTTTATTTTCACGCATATTTTATGATTACGATGAGGACTTGGTAAACGAAAGCGCTGTGAAGCAAGATGAAAAAGGCAGGTGGTACAAAGATTTTTATAAAGTTATTGTTGATTGGGAAGCACACACTGATTGGACATCTACAATTGTCCCATTGAAAGAGGAATTTTTAAAGTATCCTCAAGATATTCTGCTACGTAAAAAAAATGGTTATGAATCTCTTTCCGGGCGGAATTCCTTTGCTTTCGAAGGCAACATATTGGAAGCGATAAATCTGGCATTGAATCCATTTGATAAGCATTATGTAGATAGAGACCTTTTGCGTACCGGATTAGCAATAATCGTGGTGACTCCAGGATGTGGCCGATTTGAAGTCAACAAGAAACTCTTACGAATGACAACTGAGAGGATGATCGACAATGGCATTGGGCTAGATCTTGTTTGCTTATCAAGAATTCCTCTGCATACTGTACCATTGTTCCGATTTAACTCGCTGGATCCAGCGAAAGCACCATTACCCGACTGGTGGATGTCTAAAACAGCAGGAAGCGGCGGTGGCGGTTCTAAGTCGCAAATCAAAGATCTAAAGCCTGAACTACGAGATCCTTTAGATTATGACGAAGACATTAAAGATGCAACGACATCTTTTTATAAAACTCCGGATTGGATAGATTGTAGTTTCTATACAAGACACAAAGACAAACCATATAAACCAGATAAATTCGTAACTCGTTGTAAGATGTACGAAATTCAAATGATGGGAATAATGGAACACGAGATTTCTTCCATCTTAATCCCGTATCTTGATGAAAATCAAGCTGAATTTGATTCTTCTGAATCGAGTTTAACTAGGTCGGAAGAAAACTCGAATTCTATTATTGATTATGAAAGTTATGATGAGAATATTTTTTCTAATGAAACGCAGAAATCTACAATTAAGACACGTCATTACTTATTACGTGAAGACCAAAATGCACTCATGAATGGCGAGTCAGATCGTAGTTCTGAATATTCGTATTCTCGAAGAAGCCACGATGATTTAATACCTGTATCATCAAATAAACATGTTGAATTATCGAGAAGTTTACCTAAAATAATAACACCTGGACTAATAATGTCTCCTATTCATCCTGATCCGACGATGAAATCAACATTTTATACTGCTAGACCACGTCGTGTTTCTGGAAGTACTTCAGATGATGGTTTCTCAGGTCGCAGCATACAAAAACATAATCATAGTAATCATAATAGTGCTATAAACACCAGATCGAATTCTTTTGAAGAGGAGCAACAAAAAATAGTCGCATCCTCTAATGTTATTATTGATAATATTTCAAAATCAGATACGCAACTTTCGCGAGATATTATTTATCAAGAGAGTATGGGCCATAAAAATCGGAATGTTACTTACGGTGAGGATGAATATATTCCCGAATCGACCTCAATGACTAAACCAATATCCATAAAGTCATCGACATGTCATCCTGTACGCAACGCACATCGAGATTCATCACCATCACCAAAAAATAGTTCGTACTCTAGTGAAATTGGACGTTATTTTGTGAGACCTGCTTCCAAACAACATTATAAGGCAACACTCGTAAATCCTTGTAACCCGGGAAAAACTTCACTCAGTAGACCGGGATTAGCCAGTCATATGCGCAGATGGGAACATGTGTTTCCGAGAAAAATTGCTAGAAGTATAATGAAGTGGAATTCGCTGTGCACGCCAGCTTGTCTTCCATTAACTACTGATTTTTTTCCGCCAATCAACGAACAGGGTGCTTATAATGAATATACATACACAATATCGGTTGATCCTGAAGGATTAACTATTGCACAAGACGATACTATATCTGAACAGCGCAAGACAGAAATCTTATTGAAAGAAATGATATTACAAAGATTGTCTCAAGGATATCAATTAATTATTCCCAACACATCTGGAAATGACGATGAAGATGATAATGCTGCTAATATGAGTAATTTTGGTGTTACAGCAAAATATATGAGCGAAACGACCAAATCACTTGTCTGGAAAGAACAACAACCTAAGCCAAATTCATTCTCGGCCTCAATACCTTGTTATTTAAGTATGGGTTATCAAGTACACATTCTAACATATGATCCTTCTGGTCAGAATGTTGAAGTGAAACGATACTTGAGAAAAACGCAATATTCATCCGATCCGATTCCTTATCAGTGTGTAATATGGCCAAAAGCTCAAGAAAAGTTTGAATTAAGATCGGTTACTTTTAGGTACCCTAATTCAGATTATAACTGGAACTACGTGGATCAACTAGTCTCTGGATATCAAGATGTTCTTTTAGAAGCACTCAAATTTTGGAGAACCAGATTCATTTTAATTCCAATGGAAATTTTACCCAGCAATGCAATGACACCATTCAATGAACCTCTTAATGAAGAGGAGATACGTGTGAATGGAATCTACAGCTTCATGGAGATTTTCCAAGACGCTGTTTGGAGCACGCCTAATGAATTGCCGGAGTCGGCGCAAAAGAAAAAGAATATCAAACAAAATTTAATTCTGACAACACTTGATCCTTCAGTTTATCTTCGAGCGTCTGATGATATTGCTCCAAGACGTTGGTCGACACATCCTAGTGATGAACGTCTCACTAGGGAATCCAAATTGACAACAATAGCTCAAGCTATGTTACACTCGTCCACAGGTGTGGTACGGGAACGTAGATGGCATTTACGATTATATGAAAATGCTATTGTAGGGAATGAATTTGTTGACTGGTTAATCAAAAATTTTTCTGATATTGATACGCGCGAGACCGCAATAGAATTTGGAAATGATTTACAGAACAGAGGTTTATTTGATCATTGCACAAAACGACATCGATTTTTAGACGGCTTCTATTATTATCAACTTAAGAAAGAGTATGCGCCGCAAAGAAATTCAAGAAGTTGGTTTGGAAATCAAAAAAACAATAATAAAGACCCCGAAAAAAATGAATCGTCTTCAATAAAACCTTCAACTGAAGAGAATATACAACCATCACCGCCTAAAAAAACTTTATTCGAATTAAGTAAAACAATAACGATTGATGTTGATTCTAAGAAGAAAAGTGAGCGAAATGAAACCGCGACCCTACATTATGACGTGTTGTATAACCCGGACAATTGTTACCATTTTCAGTTGAACTGGCTTGGTTGTACTGCACGACTTTTAGATGATATGCTGCAAAGTTGGGGTCGGTCTGCTGCCAAATCTGGCTTAAAATTGGTTGAAGCTCCCGTGGAACAAGCGATGAGTTTAACCGATAATAATTCATTTCAATCACCAACTATTATTAAACTCGCTCTTCAGCCACCATCTTTGGACGCAATTGGGAAGAAGCTTCATCCTGCTATTAACCCTTACTTATATTTTGAAATACAACTAGTCAAATTCTTCAAGTTCATACTTGATGTGGAGGCAGATGATCTGTTTCCAAAAGATGTGAAGCCCATTTATTCTTATCACAAGACACCATACAAATATTCTCAATATATTCATCGATCTGGTGTGGCATTTATACAAATCCGCGAACCAGGTGAAGGATATTTGTGGGTCAATAACCGATTAGCGATCACTCAATCTAGTGATAGATTGAATGAGCGCACAACACAAGCGAAACCTTCTAGTGACCCGGATGCATTGATGCGCGAATTTCAAAAATTTTGTGAGGATGAAGAAGAATTAAAAAAATTTTGGGAAGAAACTGCTAGCAAGTTACCTTCTATTGTTGAATCTGTTGAAGAAACATCATCCGAAGCAATGACAGATTCTGTTCAACCAACACAAATCGATGAAAAATTGGAGTTTCTAACGCTGAATTAACTTGTATCATGTATATTTATCGAGGAATAAAAAATTCAATACTTTGGAAGTTGAAATTTAATTACATTAATAATTGCATGATCCAAACCTTTCTGAGAATAAACTAACTCAATGGAGTATTCGTAAATTTATTATATTATGCCATAATTAGTAAAAAAATGGGTTTTTCACAGTTGATGCATAGAATTCCTTTGAACATGTATCACTAACGTTTGCGCTACCTACCTAATCTGTTATTTTTGTGCCTGTATTACAAGTACGGAATCGAAATCCAAAAGATGCCGTTACCCATAGAAAACCAATTTGTGTACAATGTGTTTTTCACAATATTTGATTTTTCGCTGTTACCTCTGCGGTTAATGACTAAAAATGAAGCCATTTAAAGGGCACTGAACGCCCAGTAATCACCTCTTCTAAGACCCGCAATGTTTCTCGGACACTGCTTATCACTTGTTCTTGTATACCTCATCTATAAATTTTACAAGTTTTTCCCTCGAAACTCCTGGTCGAGAAAAACCAAAAAAGTGCCCATTTCCGTCAACTTCCACTTTACACGCATCTGCAACTATGAATGCAAGTTTTGTTTCCACACAGCAAAGACTTCCGATATGCCTACTCTCGAGGACTCGAAACGAGCGCTCCGAAAACTTAAAGAAGCTGGAATGCGAAAATTAAACTTCGCAGGTGGTGAACCATTCTTGTATCCCGAGCAACTAGGGAAACTCTTAGAGTTTGCCAAGCAAGATTTGTGCCTCGAATCAGTGTCTATCGTGAGTAACGGGAGCGCCATCAAAAAGCGATTCCTTGAACGTCATAAGGATAATTTGGATATTCTCGCGATATCTTGCGACTCGTTCAATGAAGAGACCAATATCAAAATTGGCCGTGGGAAAGGACGACATGTTGAACAATTGCGGCAGGTGGCCGGATGGTGTTGTGAGTTCAATATCAAGTTTAAATTGAATACGGTCGTCAACCGTTACAACTGGCAAGAAGATATGAATTCCGAGATTTCGTTGTTACGGCCGTTTAGGTGGAAATGTTTCCAGGTTTTAATTTTGGAGAATGAGAACAGTGGGGAAAATACGTTACGTGATGCGCAAGAATTCGTAATTTCCGATAAAGAATTCGAGTCATTTATAGATCGTCATCGAAGCCAGAAATGTATCGTTCCAGAGTCCAACAAACTGATGAAAGATTCTTATTTGATCCTTGATGAACATCTCTGTTTCCTCAACTGCACCACAAATAAAAAAACACCCAGTCAGTCACTGCTAGAGGTCGATGTTCAAGTTGCGCTTGATCAAGCTGGTTGGGATCAAACTGCGTTCCATGGGAGGTCAGGTGTGTATGAGTGGTCAAAATCGCCCGTTCAAGGTTGCGGCGGAACTTCAAAATTGGATTGGTAGTAAATATTGAATTCTACATTGTTGAATTCTTGAAGTTGGTAAAGTTACCCGGTGGCATTTCTTCGTATCTATATGTATATGTATATATGTGTATATATGTATATATGTATATATATTTATTTATGTGCGTGTATTTTAGGTTACGAATTTCTATAACATTTTCTGATAACAATAAAAAAATCATTGATTCATTTTTATTTATGGTCGATTTTGTGGTTAAGAATAGGTGAAGCGTAGAATATCATCAACCCTGCACCGAGTATGAACTCGCGTAATTTACAAAGTTTTGGCCTTCCCCATTTCATTTCTCCGTACGACATCTTCCAGACTTTCAGGAAACAATTTTTGTTTTAAAATCCCGGATCGCTCCATGCATTCCCATTGGTGTCGATTAAACTTCGAGATATACGCCGATAATTTTCCAAATACAACCCCCTTAGTCTCAAAAAACCACTTATGCTTATTCATAAACTGCGCGACCTTCAATTCAGCTTGCGGAATTTCACTTTCTTTGCTAACCGTAATCTCCAACTCACCCACAGAATGTCCAAAGTCCGCATGATCCAACACTAAAGTAAATTGGTCGTCTACTAGGTACTTTCTCCTTGTCGTGGTTATAGTACAAAACGCGGATAAATTATGTTGTTGAAGTAAATGGTTTTTGAACTGTATTGCTTCATCTGGTAACACCGGAATTGACTCACCCCTTCCTAATTTTTGTCGAATAAATTCAGCAATATCTGGCAACTTTACAAGTTCAAGATATATATCCATTGACGCGGCCGGGTTCATGGGACATTTGCATTCCCATATCTCGTCACGCTGACGAAGCCAAATGTCATTGGTTGTTAATGGGTAGTTGCGTTCCTTGTCATCATAGTATACGTCTGTAAATTTTTGATCAAGAAGGTGTTTCATTGACATGAATTTTGTAGGACCAGTGTTGGTTTCAAGGATAGAAACGTTAGACTGGGAAAAGGTAAATTTTCGTTCGATTTCGTAATGAGTTTTTGGAACAGGCATAGTCGAATACTGATGACTTTTGAGAGATGATTGAACTTGGCGAAATCTCAATGGCTTCAAGAAACATAATGTGCCACGCAATCCATTTTGTATAATCGCCATTTTGAATTGAGAAGACATTGTGTTGAATTAGACCATGAAAAAAAATTTAAGATCGTCGTCGATTTAACACAATTATAAAAAAAATTTTTTGTCACGTCACACAGGATTTGATTGAAATATCGATATTACGCATTATCAATATCGATATAGAAAACGGCATTTACTTAAAACTCAAAGATGGAGTTGGAGACTTGTAAGTGAATGCGAGAATGTCAAGCAAGTGGGTGTTTAGATCACAATACTATACCTATGATTATAGTAAATGTCCAATTGTCAAACAAATTGGAACTGCTTGCCGTGTTTATAACAATAAATTTGAATGGTCTAAAGATACCGACAATCTAATAAAAGAATATAGCGAATTTGAAAAAATATCTATTTATGAAAGGATCCCTTTGAAAAAATAACCATTGTTGAGCATCCTGTAAAAGGAGGCTTTGGAATATTGAGAAATTGAAAAATGGATCATAAAGAAAATAAACCTAAATGAATTGGAGAAAAAAAGTTGTTTTTTTAATAATTCAAAACAAATTATTACGAAGCTTATAAACGAGGTAAAATGAACATTTTCTATAGTTGCCTTTTCGTTTATTAATACAATCAAGTTTTCAAAATAGCTTCAAAGTGTTTGACTATCATTACAATATTTTAAGATAGCTACTAATGAATACTCAGCAGTAATGACTTATGATACTCTTTGAAAATATATTAATGCCAACTACGAAAATTTGGGTTTGAAAAATTAAGATAGTTAATTGATCATCTGAAAAAAAATTCATGCAGAGAACTTGTACACCGAGACTTTCACCATGCAAACATAGTATTATCGTTATTGTATTATCATTATTATTCAAATTGCCTTTTTGGACTTACTGGCTCAGCGGTGCTAAAATGGGAAAACTGCAGGTTTGTGGTGGTTAGAGAAAATGTTCATGTAAACAGACTTCTGAAATTTATAGTTAATCTTCGATTTAACTAATTCAAAACATTCTCTAACGAGTTCTCTCAATATAGTGAATTGTTAATAAATTTTCAATATAATAATTTTTACTAATCGACCCGGACCTTTGTTATACATGTATTAAGATTCAAACACTAAAACAAACAATCGATAGACAGTAATCGATTTAATTACATGTCTAAATAAAAATATCTCTTCTTAACATTAAACATAACACAAAATTAACTATCGTAAAAGTCCGAAAATAAGCTACCTTCCATGTTTTGGATGTTATCTGTGAAATGTTTATTAACCTGTATAAATTAGAAGTTGCTAGATTCAAGCTATTCAAACATTACCTGTTCAAGGATTCTTTATTAAAATAATAACTGATAATTTATTTTTGTCAAAACAAGAAATAGATATATTTGGATGAATAATTATTATATATTGATGAATCTACTATATTCAATATGGATCAATGCAAAAGATTTGTATACCAAAAGAAAAATTAATATTTATTTCTAATAAAACTCATTCAAATTTTAATAAATTTTTATAATTTTTTTATAATAAATAAAAAATAATCTAGATTAACTTTATATATTATTTTCATTATTCTATAGTTATCATAAAGATTCAAAATTTTTAATTTGCATATTAATCATATGATAAAGAATGAATAAAATTTTGTGAAATTTTCAAATATATATTCTTTGATATGAAGAACAAAGTTACTTAAGACATATTGGTATAATATCTTATTAAAAATTATAAAAAACTAAAAATAATCATAAATATAGCTAACTTTATATTTTTATTAATTATTTAATGAAAAAATATCAAAATTATATTAAAATTTATAAATATATTCTTTATAATATAATGAATCATTTCATTTATAATAAAATAATAATATTCTTTTTAATAACATAAGCTCTATCTTTATTGGATTTGACTTATTTTTTTATAAAGAGAAAAATATAATAATAATTAATAATAATTCTGTAAGCTATTTTAATTAAACTTGTTTTACCAATTATAAAGAAGATGTATCTAAATTATCAGATAATTTTGATAATTTTTCATTATTCTATATATTACATTTAAAATTCTGAATATTTATAATAATTATTATATTACACTTTAATTTAATAATAAATCAAGTAATACTTTTTTAAAAAAATAAAATAAAATTTTTAAAAAAATTAAGTATTATTACTATCAATTTATAATATTAAAACTTCAAATTATACAAGCAGATTATCTTATATTTGATAAAATAGATTTAAAATTCTGTCTTAAAAATTAATAATTAAATTATTTATTATATATAATCATATTTTTCTAAATATATTCCTTCTAAGTATATATATTATATAATTTCTTTTTAAATATATAATATATTCTGATTTAGCTTATAAAAGCTTTATATATTTTTATCTTTATAAATATATATTTTGATTTCTATAAATATATATTTTTTTTAAATATATATTTTTTATTTTTTTATTATAGTTTCAAGAAAAATATACTTAGAAAAAATATAATTATATTTTATATTAATTTTATCAAATTTTATATATTATTATTATTTTTAATTAGATAAGTAAATTAATAAATCAAAATATAATATTTAATTAATTAAGAATAATATAAGAATAATATTAATAATTATATTTAATTAAGAGAATTAAATTAAATAATATATATAAATAAAAATACTTTTTAGAAAATAAATAAAAGAAGAATGATAATAATATTTATAAATTTATTAAAAAATTATAATAATATAATTTTTTATTATTTTTAATCAAAATTAATAAAATATATAGTAAGTTTATAATAAATAAAATTATAATATTTTTATTAGTTAAATAAGTAATTATAATTATAAAATATAAATAATAAAAATATAAAAGATAACTTTTACTAGTTAAATAAGTTATAATTAAATATAAAATATATTAAAAGTAATAATAAGAAAAGTAAAAATATATTAAAAATATTAGTTAATTTCTTAAACTTTATTAATTTTATTTTTTAATTATCTATAAGTTTATCTTGATTTATTAATTACAAAAATTTCTTTTATAATAATTTAAGTTATATTAATTATATTTATATAAAATATTATTTAATTTATAATTAATTATATATTTTAATTAATAAAATATTAAGTATTTTAATATATAATTTAGAATATTATGAAAAATTTAAGTATAATATATATTAAAAACAATTAAAAATATAATATAAATAATAAATAAGTAATTAATATTAGATAGATAAAAATTAAAAATAGATAAAAATAAAAATAATTATATTAATTAATATTATTAATAAGTTAAAATTACTATAAATAATAATTTTAATAAGTTAATATAATATTTATATTTGTAAAAAATTTAAATTTATATAAAATTTAGAAGAATTATAAATTTAAAACTTAATAATATTATAATAAAAATAAGAAAAAAGAAGTAATGATATTTTATTTATATAAAATTATAAGTTATTAAAAATAATTACTTAAATTATAACTTTTATTAATTAAGATTCAAGAAAAAAATTATAATAATTTATCTTTTTATATTATAATATATAAATATTTTCTAATTAAAATTATAAAATAATATTATTTAATAACTTATAAAAAAATATGAAAATTTAATATTTAACTTTATTATTATTAATAATATATATATATAAAAAGTAATATAATATTTTTATTTAATTATAATTTAAATAATTTAAGATTTTAATAAAGTAAAAAAGTATTATTATTATATTAGTTTTAGTTAAATAATACTATTTTAATTATATTCTTAATAATATTTAAAACTTAGATAATTTATTTATATAATAATATATATTAATTTTACTTATTAAAGAAAATAACTTTAAGTATCAATAAGTATTTATTACTATTTATTTTTTATTATTAGTTAGTAGTATATAATTTTATTTTATATAAAAACTATTTATTAAAACTTTAATAAAATTTAAGAAATAAATATATTTATTTACAGATTTTAACTCATATAAAAATAAAATTATTTAATATATTATATATAAATTTAATATTATAAAAATTTTAATAATTATATAAAAATATAAATTATTCTATATTAAATTATATATATATAAAATAATCTGATATATAATTATTTTTATATATATAATCAAATCTTTTTATAATTATATCTCTTTATAATTATCTTTTTTATAATTTTTTTTAAGTTTTCTAATTATTAATTAATTATAATTAAAAAATCTCTATAATTATATCTCTCTTTAATATTTAATTTTATTCTTTTAAGTATAATAATTATAAATAGATTTGATTATATTTAAATAAAAAACTAATAAAAAATAAAGATAATTAATATTATAATAAAGAATAAGTTTAATTAAATAATATATAAATTAAAAATAAATCAATAAAATAAATCAATAAAATAAAAATATAATATAATAATTTTTTACTATTATTAATATAAATAAATTATATATTATAATTTAGTAATATTAAATATTAATACTTAATTAGATATTTTTGAAAGAAGAAAAATAGCTAAAGATATTATTCTTATTTTAAATAGAGCTTATACTATTATTTTTATATATAATTTATAATTAATTAATAATTAAAAGAATAATATAATAAAATAATATAGAATAATATAAAAAAATAAGAGATCATCAAGAAATTGAAAAGAAAAAATAAAGTAAAATTATGAGATTAAGAGTAAAAAATAAACTAATAATAATATTAAAAAAAATTTTTATAAAGATATATTATTAAAATATATATAATTATATTTCTTTATAATTATATTTTTTTATAATCATCTTTTTTAAGTTTTTTAGTTACTAATTAATTATAATTAAAAAAAATTTTTATAGACATATCTCTCTTTAGTTATTTAATTTTGCTTTTTCAAGTATGATAACTATAGAGAGATCTGATTATATATTTAGATAAATTCTAATATTTAACAACTTAATTAAATAAGACAGAATTAAAATTTTATTCAAATAAATTATTAATTAATATTTATTTAATATATAAATCTTTTTGTATAATTTATATAAAAATTATTATTTATAAGAATATTATTATTTTTCTAAATTAAAATTATTAAAAATTAATATACTTATTTTTTAATCAAAATTAAATTTAAAAATAAATTATTTATAATAAAAAATATAATAATTTTGATAAAAATAAGAAATTCACTTAAATTACTAATTTAAACTATGCAATTTGAATAATTTATTAAAGTTTAAGATTATTATTTATTTAAAATTACTAAATATATAATAATATTAAATAATATATAATATTATTCAATATTAAAGTATATTAAATAATAAATTCTTTATTAATAGATAATATTAAAAATGATATATACAAAGACAATCCCATTATACTGAAGTGGTTGGTACTATTAGTAAAAAATTTTAAAAATTCGGTTTATCCAAGATTTCATTAGTAAATTCAGTTTAATGGGATAGATTTACTATAACTGATCCTGGAGCCATCTTTGGTTGTAATTAGTGCTTCGGTTAAACGGGGTTCGTTATAATGGGGTTGCCTTTGCATTATTATAATATATATTTTTTAATATTAATTAATATTAAAAAATATATAATAATTAATCAATAGTATTAAAAAAGTATAAATTCATTATATTTTTTAATATTTAATCAATAGTATTAAAAAAGTATAAATTCATTATATTTTTTAATATCAATCATAGCTAAAAGATATATTATAACAAATTTATATCATTTGTTAAAAAATAATATTTCACTTAAAAAATATTATATTTATTTATATTATATATTTATATTATATTTATATATTTTTTTGCTATTACAAATTATAATATTATATAAAAGTTTTTATCAAAATCTAGATTATAGTTAACGAGAAGTAATTTTGTTTAATTATCATGTCATAATTTACAATGCCTTGACCTTTCCTTATTCCATTCTATTAAAGAATCTATAATACGTAGTATTGCACGTTCGTGTAAAAATCTTAAACATTTAGGACTACTTGGTTGTCGTAAAGTTAATGATTATACCATAAAAGAATTAGCGAACTCATGTCACTAACTAGAATGTCTTAATATATATGATTGTGGAAATGTTACTGATTTGGGGATTCGAGACCTTGTGCACTCGTGCCCAAAACTTAAAAATCTTGAACTTGGTTTATGTTCGATTGGTAATGAAGCTGTCAAGGAAATAGCCCGCAACTGAACTAATTTGAAATATCTTGAATTGGGAGGATGTGAAGGGATTAGCAAAGAAGTAACGAAAAAACTCAACCCGAAAATCGAAATTTAATATTCTGATTATTCAGCTAATGGTCTGTTTCTGAATTATTCGATACTTTTGATTCTGACCCAAATGACGATAATGAGCAGAATCCAGAAGACCAACCTATCAAGTGAAAACAGATTTAATTCCGCATTCAGTAATTATATCGGATTCAGATTCAATTGACCCAGCACAAAATTATGTTGTGGTGAATTACAGGCCCATGAAGTTAGTGTCGACCAAGCGAGACCATTTCGAATCTATGATACAGATTAATTACACTTCTTTAACTTCGACTATGCATTCACCAATCTCATCATCAGATTCGAATTCAGATCCAGACTCAGTGCTAGATGAAGAAGATGAGGATGAAGACTCAAATAAAATCGTCTTTTTCCTATTACATAGCAATAAGGCTTTGCCCCTACGTTTTTCGACGAAGACAGTCATCCGGTCTACAAGATGATTATTAATATCAGGATTTGCTATCGAGTTCACAATCTCCTGCTGAAACTCAGGTTTCACTATTTTCGTTAATTGGCGAAGAAAAATCGAAATTGCTCTACGTGATATTTGTTTAACGATTTTTAATACTATTTTATCGGTATCATTAATATGGGAATCTATATTTTTACCGTCGATTGAGCATTGTTTACAAGTTCTTCTATTGATTCCGGGATATTATTGCCGGGGGCAAGTGTTTCACAGCTATTTTCGATCATTGGATTAAAATTAATTTTTATTAATACGCCATAAAAATACAATATAATTATATATATATTATCATAATAAAGCGTCACGATAAGAATCTTATCTTGCGAAATTAACAAAGTACCAGTCAAAACTATATTAGATGCCATCACTAATTGCAATTTTATAGGCAAAGGTTTAGTAGATGTGTTAGAGATTGATACTTCCCATATAGGAGAAGCAAAACTATCAATCACTCATTCATCTGAAAAATCACCAAATAATTTAACTATAGAAGATTGTATACCAATATTGGGAACAGTCCGTAAAATAAATCCTTCTTTCTGTTCTAAAGACAATATATGGAAACAGGTAGATGTTAATGATATTTTTGTTTCTAATAAACCTGAATTTGCATATGTACTGTTATTAGGTTCACCATGGATTCAGGGAAATACGTCGAAAATAGATTTTCCCAATCATATTCTCACATTGCTCGATAGAACCGATGTATTATTAGATATTGCACAAGGCCCCCCCCCCACCGCCGAGGCAAGTATCACTACCAGTAAAAAAATATTAAGAGATGGTGAAATGTTACATAACAACATTGGGGTGAATGATGACAAAATATTTCTCAAAGAATACTTCCTCCGTTGATTGTTACGCGATAATCAGATGGCAGCCATAAGATGCGGAATAGACCTGTCATTAGATGATCTGATAGAGAAGCTGAACAAGTTTGAGAATAGCAGAGAAATGAATGCTATACAGTATGTACCTAAAATTAATTATCCAAACATTAGTTTCATGAAATGAGGATGCTTTTGCATCTATTTTTTTGTTAAGCGAATTTTATTTACCTAATGTAGGAAAAGCAAATCGACCTACCCATCTGCCATATTTTTTCGATGGCTAAAATCAAAGGTATTACAACGCTAATCATCTATTTCAGAACAAATGGGCAGATAAATATTTATTGTCAGACCTTGTCCTGCTTTGCAGACTTTTTTCGGCTAAAGATACTGCAAAGCAGAGAACTCTGTGCCTAGATGCATAGCATCCTACTTCGTAGACATATAAAATAATCATGTATGCTTATAATCTTCTCGAATGTCCAGAATTGATACCATTGCATCAATCATTCATATCAAAGTATTGGATGTGTCCATTTTCAACTGTTAATATCGGTGCAAAATGGGATGTCTCTAAATCTATTTTTAAATAAAACTTGGCTAAAAAGTTCATTATATGGTGGTACCTCCTTCAAAATTTGTTCGCTAATACTTTTTGTTATTTTGATTGCCCATAAAATATGAATGAGAGCACCACCATTATAGTTATATCCCGTTCTAAGTAAAAATCGATATTTACCAAAATTACAATAACAGAAGATTGCTTCTTGGGTTTTACGGTCAGCGAGAATTATAGCATTACAAAGTTTTTCGTATAAAAATGTGAAGCTAGTATTGCTGGGTTGAGATTCTGTTTCATTCAGGGTTGTAGGTATCACATCACTGTCTGCATTACTATTACTAATAGACGAGCTAGAGTTTTTAGAAACTTCTGCCATGAATTTCTGTACTTTGTTTTATTAGATTGTGAATTATCCTTATCATATGATAAAGAATCTTGAGATCCAAGCTTCTTTTCTCTATTTTTCTCTCTTATTATATTACTAACCCTTTCCTTTTCTTTTCGGTCTAGAAATTCATCGATCACTTTATCTTCTGAAGATTTGTTTCTATACAAATTGGTGATGTGGAACATTGATGTGAACCTGAGTCTTTGTCTCCTGACATACGTCGGAATTTGAAGTATCATCAGTTATATCGGATGCGGGAGTGTCTTCACATTGTAAGTTTATCTGTTCACGATCATGATTTGTTTCAGGAGATACAGAGGGTCGGTTATCCTTTACTTGGCATATATCAGAAGAATCAGACGTTCGATACTCTGCATCATATCGTAGAGATATAAATCACGTGATAAAAGTCACTGAACTTAGTTCAGGAAGTGTAAAACGCCAAGAAAAATTTTTAAAAATTTCCAAAAATACACATGCAAAAGTAAACACGATTATAAATGTATATATGTGAAACTGAGCTACTTTATTGATATAGATAAAATAAAAAATATAGAATAGATATGAAAAATATTTGAAATATTACAAAGTTTAATCGTGTAATGGTGGGGCTCGGATTGACATTTCGGGGTGGACGTGTGTTTGCCTGATCTAAGGCCTGCATTAGTATACTTTTGTTTATGATTATAATATTTCTCAAAGTTAATAATAAATGAATAAGGGGTTTTACGCGCCATGAAGTATTTTTTGTGAAAGGTATTTGAGCTTGATTAAGATGGAAATATCTTGGTATCCCATTTGCATCTTTCACTAGAACGTTTAGATATAAATCTTCGCCAGCCACCTGAACTCCAGCAATACCGAATTGATTACTTGTCGGTCGACATGCTGTACCAACAAAACTTATCCCATCCAGGGTTTCTCTCCACAATTTTACCGAATCATCCTCTTTTTTTGAATTAGTGCAAATCACCCGTGAAGATTCAACGTAAGCAAGTTCAAAAATCTTACCTCCACATTTTCCATCACCATAATATCGGGTTTTTTTCCTATTGGGGCTTTGGAGGTTTGTGAACTATTTTCTTCACTTATCCCGTGTTTTTTTTCGGACCTTGCTTGCTATACTCTGTCGTTCTGCCGTACTTAGACAAACACTACCATTTGAAAGATCCTCCAAACTGACCCGAAGCAAAGTTACAATGATATTTGTGATAAGTTCCATCGCTTTGAGAACTACGCATTTCGCTAGTTGCAAATGCTGGATTCTTCCATACCATTTCACTACATTAAAAATGGTTAAACCTATCTTAAAATCGAATACAATAATAATAAAATCACCTTTGGTTTGTTCATTCCATCAGTTTGATCTTCTCCTCTTTCCATTCCTTATTATGTACAATATTCCTTAGCACATCTGGAACATCAATATTATTAAAATTATTTATAAATTCATCGCATCTTGAAATAATCGAACTGGAAAGAGCACATTTCATATTTTCACAAGGTTCTAGAAAAAGTTGTTTCTGCCTAGTCCCTAAATTTTAACTAACGTTGAATCATCAGAAATAATCATATTTGCTTCTGGATCGCGCCATGTAAGTTCAGAAGGATCAATGTTTCTTAGATTTGTTTAAGAGGGATATATCGGCATCCGTCCTCGGTGATCCAAGTTTCGATCGTAGTGTTCTTACGTTTCGTTCTATTTCCTCTCGTGTACGATTAAGGTGGGATTCCTGCTCAGTCCTATTACATTATATCTTTGATTATATTTGTCTCTTCCACTCATAATTAATAACATCTTTATTATATCTTATCCTGGCCAAATAGTATATATAAAGTTATTAACCTACCATGAAATAACCTTTTCAAGGGGCACAAAAATTTAACAAAATTTTGGAAAGAAGAGTTATTAGACAAAACAAAAGCGATCGCGGTGACATCATCAAACGTTACATGAGATCACATGTCACGTGAAATAATCGACCAATCAAATTATAGATCGACGAATGTAGATTAATGGAAATTTTAAAGCGGCTTAAAAATTATACGTTATAATTTTAGCTGAAATTACAAAATTATCAGCCACACGAATCAGTCACAAGCCTCAAAGTCATGTGATTACGTTGAAAATACGAATATTCTATAACTACTCAAATAATTTAACAAAGTAATAAAATAATATAATAGGTTTCTTATATTCTTCTTACAATATAATAGATTTCAAAATAATGAAAAATAATAATTTTTGATATAAAAAAAGTAGATTTACAAAATATAAATAAAATATAAATAAAAATAAAAAAAAAGATATTAACTATTATAACAACATAAAATCTATATCAGTTAATTAATAATATACAAGTAATTATGAAAAAAGTGATTTAGTATAAGATTATTTTATTAATGATTGTAAACAAGATAAAATGTGATATGAATAGTTTTAATTTTATAACTTATAATTATTTTTATTATTTAAAAGTATTCAGATTTGAGAGAAAATTACAGAACAGAGAGATCTTATTTATAATAAAAGAAATGAATATAAAATGTGAATAAATTAATAATAATCTATAAATAAAATATATATGAGTTAAACAAAATTAATTAACTTAATTTACGTCTCCAGAGGATAACTAATCATAATCCAATAATTAATGATAATTATAAATAATAATAAATAATAATATAAATAATAATAAAAGA